>JAVKPL010001778.1:0-16869 GCA_032173675.1 Gastrolobium villosum
TATTTTTATAATTAAATTAAAATTTCATTCTTCTTCTTTTATAATTAAATTCCTAAATCTGATTTTAATTTTTGTAAATATAAATTTGTAAAATTTCAAATGCTAACGACACAATTCGTTGCAAAAAACAATTACTTATTATTATTTTGTAAATCTGTTGGAATAAAATGCAGTCCATCTTTGAGTAAATAAAAATATAAAAATCTAACTTAACTGTAAATATTTTTTAGTGAATAAATATAAAAACCTATTACATGTTGATAGTTAGATGTGGCAAATTAGGCTAGCGGTTGCCGACCCACCAACTTATTTTTATAATTAAATTAAAATTTTAACTTCTTCTTTTATAATTAAATTTCTAAATCTGATTTCAATTTTTGTAAATTCAAATTTGTAAAATTCAAAATACTAAGGACACAAATCCGTAAAAAAATAATTATGTATTATTATTTTATAAATCTGATTGTAATAAATAAATGTCCATTTCTGAGATAAAATATAAAAATTTAGACGCAACTATAAGAATTTTTTTTATTGTGGGTGATAAATATAAAAGTTTATTAGACTGCGGTATATAATGCTGACAATTAAAGGTTGCAAACTGGACTCGGTCCGGAGGACCGGCCCTCCATTATTTTTTTATAATTAAATTAAAATTTCACTCTTTTTATAATTAAATTCCTAATTCTGATTTTAATTATTGTATATACAAATTTGAAAAAATTCCAAATACTAACGAAACAAATCTTTGTAAAAAAATATTTATTATTATTTTGTAAATTTGATCTTTCTAAATGAAAGTTCATATCTGGAAAATACTGAAAAAGATGAGTAAGACTTTGTAATTTTCCTAATGACTACATGACAAGGAAAATGCAACAAAATACTTTTATGTGTTGCATTAAGAGTGAATCGTCCTTATGGGTTTTATAACTTTTGCAACTATACGTTACACAACTTTCTTATTACATTGATGTCAAGCACATCATTATTTTTGTTAGTAATACATGTTTTGTTACCTGCATATGTGAATATATTTTGTAGTGCAGCTCAACGTCGTTATTTAATTTGAGACTGAAGAAAGATATACCGTTTTTGTTTGTTCCTACATCATGCTATTAAATTTTAACAAAATATTTATTTTAAAGTTAGGTAAACTTTTACGAGACAAACAAATCGATTTTTTTCCCGTGACTCAGCACGGGTAATACACTAGTTTACTCTATATACTTCTTCTCAATAACACCATTATATCATAATCTTAACAGGAGATAAAAAAAATGGTGAAAGTTAATATAGATTTTAATCTAACAATGTTAAAAAAAGAAAGATAAAATAAACATAAAAAAATAGGCATAATTTCCCATATCTAACTATTTTATGGCCCTTTTTTAAGAAAACAGTACAAGATAGCCACTACTTAAAAGTTTTTTTTTTTTTTTTTTTTTGAAAAACATTTAAAAGTTTTTCTAACTCTAGCCACTATTTAAATTTTTCTCTAACTCGTATCCCAGCTATATTTTTCTTGGGTTTCCTTTGTTTACGGGCCAAGAAAATCAGCCCAGTTGTTTACGTGCATTTGGACCTTTAACAATCTGTCCCATTGTTCGCTCCTAATTCGGCTATCAGAGACCTTCAAGATCGGTAGCGTTTTTTGGAGTCTTGAATAACTGTTCAGGTACAATGCTTGTAAGTTCTTCAACGAAGGCCTTTCAAATTTATCATCAAGGATTAAATTTTAATATTATTCAGCGGTTGGTATGGTATTGTATAAGATAAATATTCTCTAATATTTTTAAAATTAATATATTAAAACAATTATTTTAATATATTAATATTGAAATGATATATTAGTTCTTAAAATTGTACTATTAATACATCAATCCATTATCATGCCTAATGTCCTAATTCCACACCCTTATGTCTAAATTATACATTATTTTGATGTATTAAGGAATTCTGCTGTATAAGCTCATACTATACGATGATCACATTAAACAACTGAAAATGTCATAACGTATATATCATAAGCTTATATTGTGAAGGCTTATACATCACACCAAACATGCCCTAAACAGAAATATAGTGGCTGTGGCTTGGAACGATAAACGTTCGAGTAAATACTAAATGACGACATTTACCAAAAAAATAATAATAGTAAATGACATAGTTTACCCAAAAAAAAAAAAAAAAATACTAAATGACATATATGGTAAAGAATTTCCACCAAATTTTAGTGGAGAACAAATGAAAGAGATTAATAAAATAATAACAATATAAATATTTCATATTATCATTCAGTAATATTATTAGCATATCATTAAAAGTTATTTTTCTTTTTTAATTTAGCAATAAATGATTATATGATAATGATCATAGGAACAAGCCGTTCTCATCGACTTTCAGCAATTCAATGTTATTTAAAAAGTGAGGGTGTTGTATTTTGTGTAGCCCAACTTTTTAGAAATTTCAGTTAATAACTAAACTTTCTTTTATTTTGATTGTAATAATTAAAAAAAAAACCCCTACTTACAATGGAAGAAATGTGCTTATCCAGGACGTGTCGGGTAACAAGCATTTATAATTTTAAATAAAAATAACGTTTGTTTTTGCTACATTTCGGGCACATTTCATAAGTGTATTTTCCTCTTGCCTTTTTTTTATTTCTTGCGCTTGTAAACATTGTCATATCTTTTATAATTTACCCATTTCATATAAATCAAAACTCCTTTTAGTTCATTTCTAAACTACATTTATTCCGTAGGGCCACATGCATTTTAATTTTTAAAAATGTGTATTTTAATCATTGCGACTAATTTTCTGTCGAACGTTAACAGAAATTAAATTACTACGCTTATATTAGGTGACTACTTTAAACAAAATTGGTAATGAAAAAAAATTATTGTGCTCCTTTTTGGTATGAACCTTATTGTGTTCCTTTAACATAAGGGTACTTGTGACTCAGACTTAAAAGAATGCTTTCGTGATATATAATTTTTTTTTTTTTTAAAAAAAAACTATTTTTAGTTTCTAAAGAAGCAACATAAAAAATATTAATATAGTTTTTCACTATTTTTGTATTTATTTTAAAAAAATTGTTTTTAAATTATAAGAAACTCAAATAAACAGACGTTAAATTTAGTAATATTTGATAATAATAATAATATTGATCGAAACAGGTTGTTAGGCCGGTCATGTGATATTCCTCTACACAACTTGGAACCGTCTTGGATCAGAGCATCCTGCAGTTGGGTCGCTTTATCCCACGGGTCTTCAATGAAATGAGATAGGGGTGTGCCTACAAGACACTCCGACGCTCAAGTCAGTTATGGTTCAAGGAGGTTTAATTATTTAGAAGAAGATATGCACCTTAGAGTCAATAGGTATGTATTTATAATGGAGTGATGTGCAGCTTGAAGATGTCTTAATGCTCAAGTATATTTGGAGATGAAGTATCTTGAAGTTGCTTGCTGTTATGCTGCCTTTAATGTTGAGGAGCTTTGCTAAGATAGGCTTTTAATATTGTGGTGTTTGATGGCTGTCATGGAACTTTTGATATTGTGGAGCTTGCAACCTTCTTGGACTAAGATTTTGTTTCATTGTGAAGGCTTTTAATTTGGGCCTTGTATTTATATAATATATATCTAGATCAAATTCAATGTCTAGAAATAAATGCACTCTTTTAAAATTTAATGATTAAAATATATATCCTTAAGTTGAGCTGGATAAATTAAAAGTTTCCTTTAAAATAAATCATTCAGAAGGAGAATGAAATTGAAAAATTAGTGAATGATGTTTTCAAAACAATCGTTTTTATTTTATAAACATGAAGTCCCTTTATCCTCTAGCTTTTCATAATGCCATCTTTAACCAAGCTCCCAACAAAAGAAGAGAGTGATTAGCTACTATTATGGAAATTTTGGTGGAGGACGCACACTATGTGTGTCTAAATTCGAGACATTGTGTGTGGACATGCATGTGTGCTTTCTTACTGAGCCCTGAGCAGTGAACAGACCAGGCTGTGGGACGTGGCCCATAACATTAGTGGACCATCCACGGCTGGCAACCTTACTTTACAGTTTACGTTGCAAAATTTGCGGGTATGGGGTTTGCCCAACAGGTTGGTGCAGTGGCCATAGCAACTTGAAAGATTAAGCAAATTATTCTCTTGTTCTTTTCCGCTTTGTTTTTATTCACGTTTTATATATTTTTTCTATTATAAAAATTTACATGAAACTCTTTCATATTTGCAAAATAAGGTTACACACTTACACCTAACTATAAAATACTGTTCGATCTAATTGGTTTGTTAACTAAGATGTTAGTTCATAAGTATTTTGTCATCAAATGTAGTTTCTAGACTCTTGTATTTATGGGGAAAAAAAAGAGGAATAATTTTTTAATTTGGGTAGCTGAATTAAAGACTGTATAGTTTATCACCAAAATAACCTTTCATTGTAATAATCCTAGCTACTAAGAGTCTGTTTGGATCTTTTCTTTTTTTTTTTTATATATATATATATATATATATATATATATATATATATATATATATAAACTTTTAATTATAAGAACTTTTTTGAAAACATGTTTGACTTAATTTCTATTTAAATTTAATTGTTGCATTTTTTTAATTATTTTTATAACCGTTTATAATAAAGAGAATATTGGTCAGTAAACACAAAATACAATAAAATAATTTAATCTAATAAGTATCATACATTCTTCTTGTATATGCTTGTGTTAACTAATTAAATATATCATTTAATCTAATAAGTATCATACATTCTTCTTGTACATGCTTGTGTTAACTAATCAAATATATCAATGTTAAGAATGGTATCGGGAGCCAAAATCCTTTACAAATGATTCTTTCACTAATAAATCAAATGACAAACCACAATAAGTGGGCCGACACCACACCCCAACCAAAAACCTTAAGGCTCTAGGTCTATAGGTCTTTTGCACTTATATGGTCCTCATTTTGTTCATTTCTAACCGATGTGGGACTTTTATCATTACTCACTTAAATATTTTCAACATCCCCCTCAAGTGTAAGGCCCAACATCATACTCCCCTTAAGGGCAAATTCTGCGAAAGTCTTTTCTCTTCAAGTATTGGAGTCATACTAGCCTTCTGCAGAGGTCTTGAAACATGAGCATCTCTAAATACTTATCCCAGTCAAACCATTGGCTCTGGTACCACTATTAATAATGGTATGAGGGAGCCCAAAACCCTTTGCAAATGATTATTGGATAATCTAATTGCTAAATTATTGGCACACATAATTTTAGTAGCTCCTAGTTGCTTGAATTGAAGCTCCTCAAGAATTCTCCTTATTCAAATGGCTTGACATGCACAAGATGTAACAGCAACAAATTCAACTTCTGTGCTTGATAAAGTAACAATTGGTTGCTTCTTCGATGCCCATGAAACAACACCTGTACCAATCATAAAAACATAACCTGGCGTGCTCTTCCTATCATCTTGATCTCCTGCATAATCACTGTTAGTAAATCCCATTAAATTAGATTTTACACCCTTCTTGTAAATATCCTGAAATTTCTTATTACTTGCAAGTAGCAAAGGATTCTTTTGGCAGCTAACAAATAAAATTATGTTTTTCCATATACCTGTAAATTAAACTCAGGCCTTGTTGCAGTGAGATACGTCAAACTTCCCACAATTTGTTTGTAGAAGGTGTTGTCAGCATTCCTTTTTTCATGATCTTTGTATAGCTTCAAGCCACATTCAACTGGAGTTTACACATGATTTCAATCCTTCATCTGAAACTTGTCTAGAATATCCCCACACATATTGCTTTTGAGAAATAAAGATTTCATCACTTGATTGTGCTACACTTATGCCAAGAAAGTAATGCATCATACCAAGATCAATCATTTCAAACTCATTCATTGTAGACTTTTTAAATTCTGTAAACATAACATCACAATTTTCAGTGAATATGATATCATCTACATATAAGCAAACAATGAGCATTTTTCCTTTATCACTAATCTTTAACAAAATGTGTATGTTGATAAGGACACTTTATAAAACCAACAAAACCAACCTTAAGAAAATAAGGCTCAATATGACTATACCAAGCTCAGGGGGCTTATTTTAGTCCATAAACCTTCACATAACCATGGGGTTGTTCAATAAATACATGTTCTTCCAAGTACTATGCAAGAATGCTGATTTGACATCTAGCTGGTAAATAGGCCAAGAATCAAGTGTGAGCAGTGATGAAGATCCACAACGATTATAATGTTCCAATTGACAAACCAGAATAAGTGGGTCGACACCACATCTCAACTCAAAACCTTAAGGCTGAAGTTGTATGGGTCTTTTTTACACTTATATAGTACTCACTTGGAACATTTATAATCGATGTGGAACCTCATCACTACTCATACTTTATTATTTCTAACATCCTCCCTCAAGTGTGAGGCTCAACATTATGCTCCCCCTAAGAGGGACACTTATGTGAATGTCTTTTCTCTTAAAGTATTGGAGTCACACTAGCCTTCTGTGGAGGCCTCTTCTATATTCTTGGCCCCAGTCAAACCTTTGGCTCTGATATCACTGTTAAGAATGGTTCAGAGGAGCCCAGAACCCTTTGCAAGAGATATATCCATCGGACCACCAATGGACCCGAATGATAAACCATAGGGCCGGCAAAATGGGCTGAGCCCGTCGGGCTGGCCCGCCCCGCCCACCAAACAGGGCGGGCTGGGTTGAGTTTTTCAACCCACCAGCCCGCCAAACCCGCCCCGCCAGCCCGCCGGGCTCGGCCCGCCAAGCCCTTTTTTTTTTTTAGGTTACTCAATTGTTATGTAACTTCGTGCCCTAGATTTCTCTGCATGCAAGTGGCTTTTTTGAATTGTTGTGGATTGCTCATACAACACTTTGTTACTTGTTTTGTTATTCTGTTTTACCTTGATATGACTTTAATTTTTATTATTATTTCTGGATTGAAATATGCATATTTATATGTAGATTATTAAACACTGATCTTCTTGGTTTCATAAGCACATTATGATTTTATGCAGATTTTTATATGCTTTTATGCAAAAAAAATTATGTGTTTTTATGCAGAATTTAATTTTTTGTATATATTTTGTATATATTTTTATTTTTTTTATTTTAGACGGGCTGGCTTGTAGCCCGCCAACCCACTCATAAAACGGGCCGGGTTGCTCAATTCAACCCATTTTGTCAAAATGGGCCGGGGCGGGCCAGCCCGTATTGCCAGCCCTAATAAACCATAATAAGTGGGCATACACTATATTCTGTTCATTTCTAACCGATGTGAAACTTTTATCACTACTCACACTTGAATATTTATAACATTCTCCCCTCAAGTGTGAGGCCCAACTTCATACTCCCCCCCTAAGGGTAACTTTTGTGAAAGTCTCTTCTCTTCAAGTATTGGGGTCATATTAGTCTTCTATGGAAGCCTTGAAACATGATCATCTCCAAATACTTAGCCCAGCCAAACCATTGGCTCTGATACCACTGTTAAGAATGGTATGAGGGAACTCAAAACCCTTTAAAAAGGATTCTTCCACTAATAGGCCAAATGACAAACCACAACAAGTGAACCGACACCATATCTCAACCTGAAACCTTAATATTGTAGTTCTATGGGTCTTTTGCACTTATATAGTCCTTACTTTGTTCATTTCTATCGATGTGAGACTTTTATCACTACTCACACTTGAATATTTCCAACAATCAAAGCATCCTTTAGACGTTTTTCTTTCAATTGCTCCATACTAAATAATATTTAAAACTAAAATAAATAAAATTAATGTATAATGATTAGCATGAGATGAAATAATATTTAAAAAAAACATTGATTCACTATTAATTTTAAAACAATATATAAAGTTTTACATCATGATATCCTTTTGAGATTAAAAAACTTTTACTAAACCCCTAAGGGTAGCTCAATTAGCAATTGAGCTCCAAAAGGTTTGCTTGATTCATGGGTTCAAACCCTGGCATAGGCAAATTCTTAGAAAATTATTAGGGGATAGATGATGTGCCTCTTTTCTCTATGGAGGATTAGTCGAATCATTTTTCTGGTGACATAGCCCAATGCACCTGCTATCTCAATGAGGAGCTAGTCTTTGTGGCCATACTCCGAAGACAAGATGGTCAGATGAGGTAGAATAAGAGTACCTCCATGTTATTAAAAAAAACTTTTACTAGCGAAAGACCGTAGTTATCATAATGTTGTATCATTTTCTTATTTAGCCCATGTACAATGTATACTGAGAGATATATAACACCATATAAGCAATTGAGCCACGTGGTAATTTTTTATACGGTTTGATGACGAATGTAATGGTTAAGAAAACATAAAATATAATATCTTTTTATAGTAAGGAATATGTTTCTCATATCTTTTTTGGTATTTTTATTTTTTGTGTGAGGAACAAGATTTTATAACATGATTTAGTTGCTAACAATATTTTTGAAGTTTGTCTACTCCTTAAATTGTTTTTTCCCGAGTATTTATATTATTTTATCATGGATATATTATTCTACCTATTTTAAAGGTAGATAGAATAACTTATCCCATTTTAATAAATAAAGTACAAAGGGGTGATGGGTTTTAAGTGCGACGAAGCTTCGACTTGGGATTAGTTTTATAGCCAACTCAAAGGTTTGAAGCTTGTGAGTAAGGGTGCTAAACGAACCAGGGGCCTTTAGCTCGGCTCGTGAAGGCCTGAGCTCATTTAATAAAAGCTCGTGTTGGAACCAGACTTGAACTTGTATAAAAACTCGTTTAATAAAAAGGCCTCAGGCACTAATTCAGAAGCTCGGCCTTAGAGCCTCCCAAGCTAGCCTAGTATATAAATATTTATTTTATATTTTTTATACTCCTTGTAATAACTCTTTCTCCCATCAATTTATTTCACCACATTTTATTGGTTTAACATACTTTTTGAATGATTTTGTTTTATATTATGCTGTTTGGATATATATTGAATTTATGAATATTTATGGAATTACTAGTGTTGTTCTATATTATCCTTCATCCTCCTTCACACAAACAAACCCACAAAAACTCATTCGTTCCACTGTGCACTGCTCGTTTGTGTCAATTTATTTTTTATTTTGTTGGCATTTTTTTATAATGGACAAAGATAATATAGTCTGTTATCTAGCTTCTCTCACTTTAATTATATTTATTTATTGTAGACTTTGTAAATTATTGCTGCAAATTGGAAGCTAAGGTTTCTATCTGGAAATTGATTTTTTGTGGAATTCTGTTCTCTTATTTTTATTCTTTAACATGCTAACAGGCTAAGACAGGCTTCACACAGGCTTTTATTTTTTGTAAATAAACCATGCCATAGGCCAATATTATATTCGTAACAAGTAACAGGCTAAGGCCAGTCGTACACGTTTAAATACAGGCTTGGCCCGTTAAGACCAAAGCTCGGCTCGTCTCGGCCCGTTAACACCCCCTACTTGTGAGGATACCCAGGACCCCAACTCATTTCAAAGAGGTAATTATGGTTAATATAACAAAAAAAAAATTTGTGTGTGAAATATTGTCTCTTATTTTTAAATACAATATAGCACAAATCTCGAAAACTTTGTCCATAACCATCATCAAATATAGCTAATAACACATAAAATTGTTCTATAACTCAACTTTTTGTGTAACTATGTTGTGTTAAACTCTACTTTGTTCAGTTGTTAATAGAGGTGGCAAAATGGGTCAGGTTGCCCTGCTGCCAATCCGTCAAAAATGGGTTGACCCGCTCTGCCACATCTCTTGAATGTGGGTTGAAAAGTCCAACCCACCTCATTTTATGGTGGTTACAGTGGGTGGCGGGTCAACCATCCTAAAAAGTAAAATAAAATTAAAAATTATAAATAAACTATATTTTATAATATTACTTATTTTCATTTGACAGTTCTCTTAGATTTTTCCAATCTCAAGCTTAAAAGTATGCTAAAAGTATGCTAATAATCAGTCAGACATTTTTTAGGGACTTATTCTTGCCTCTATATATGGATAATCTTTGTCATTAATAAATTTTTTCTTCTTTAATTTTTTAGGGGAGTACTAAGATAAACTTTTTTTATATCACAAAATCTTAGTGACAAATAAAATATTAACTAATATAATAACCCTCTTGTGGATTTAATTATGAATTAATGATTTTAATCATAACATTGAAAAATAATTATAAGAAAAATAGAAGAAAAAGAAATAAAGTCAACTTTGGTGAAAAATGAGTTAAAATGACAGTTAATGGATAAAAATATGGGTAGGCAAAATCACCCAAAAAGTGAAAGTAAAAATAGATACATGACTAGAAAAACATTCTAGTCCATTGGGTAAAGTTTAGTAACGAATGGAGGTGTGTAGATAGATAAGTTTATACTCGCCGGTATAGTAAACTCACTTAACTGACTCAAGTGAGTCACTATTAATTTTTCTTCTTTGTTCTCCAGCGACGTCAACAGAGAAAGGGAGAAAAAAATGGGGGTTTTGATGTGGGTTTCACTGTAAAGAGAGTTATTCTTCCCCTAAGATTTTGAGTTTCATGAAAAATGAGAGGTTTTGATGGAGCTTGAAGCCATGAGAGCTTGAGGTAAGCTTTCCCCTTAATTCTTGGGTAATTATGGTAGGAAATCACCTCTTTTTTCTTGTTTTCATGAAAATTTAAGAAAGTTAGTTTTTGTGATAAATAGTGCACGAAAATATGAGGATTTTATGGATTGTGATGGTTTGTGGTATATTCATGTTGTTGAGTTAATCCCAACGTGGTTTTGAGTGATTTCCACGGATTGGAATCCACATTCGCTTGAGTTGAAGATTTGTGAAATTTTCACATTGAGGTAAGTTATGGTATGGATAGTTAGAGAGTGATTTGGATATAGTTTGCTTTATTAAATATGCTTAGGATTGCTCCTTAATGAAAGACAAAAAAAAATCATTGTTTCGCTCACTATATAAAATCATGGTTTTTGGCTATATGTCAATTTAAAAAATTAAAAGGTATGAGTAGTTAGAGGGTGATTTGTAGGTGAGTTCCTTTGTTAAACATGCTTGGGATTGGTTCATGTAAAAGGAAAAATTATGAAATCGCTATTTAGAACACTTCGATAAATTGGACTCAAAATCAAGTGTAGGATCTTGCATGTGTAGCCTTAAAAATTGAATATGGTAGGCTAGTATATATGTACTAATTGTCTTCACATATTTGGAATAGGATGTGATGTTGTGAGAGATTGTGGTTGTCACCCCTTGGATACAAGGAGTGCATCGGAGGACAGTGCTTGACAGGTAAGCTTTCGGTCATTGGGGTTAATCCCATGTTTATTCCACCAAACTCCGAGGAAGGGTTGTAGTTTGATATGATATGTTGAAAATAATTTGTTATATGTTGCATGTATATGTATGTATGTTTGCGTGCCACACAAGACGACTTGTGTGAGGCATAAGACGGTGTTTCCTTATGCATAGTATGAGACAATGTTTTCTCTTACGGTATGTTGCAAGACGGTGTTTCCTTGCATAATGTATACTTGTTTTATTCTCTGACCAGTATGATTATATTATTGCACACTGCATTGTCATACATATTCTGATGCATACATGGATTTTTATATTGTGTTTATACCATAAGTGAGTTTAGGGGTGGAGGAGCCCTCCAAGGGTCCCTAGCTTACTGAGGTAATTATACTATCTCACCCCGCGTTATGGGGATTACCATTTCTGGTATAGTAGCTGATGGTGCTGAGGCATTGCGCGGTAAGAGGCCGGAGGAGAGATACTATCTGACATGATAGTATGATTTGATTGATATGCTGTTATGTATTTGATAGAGTCCCATTTTGGATATGTATATATACCATGTTATTCTTTTGAAAGCATAGGAGATGTCTATGCCATGTTGATAGTTTATCTATTTTATTAGTTATGTCTTTATATATCTAGGTTACTTATTGATTACATCTTTTTTGGTTGGTTGATGTAATCATGTAAGTAACTCTATGAATATTATTTTGAGACCTGTTATATATGGGATAGCCTATGCCATGGATGACTGGGTAATATGATTTATGCCTGGATTATATTAAACTGTCAACCATGTTGAAATTATCATGGTGAAAAATGTCCCTAGTGATCCAAAATACAAACGAAATGTTGTCCGTTTTATTTTAGCCATAGAAGTGAAAAAGTTTGCAATACATAAGGAAAAAGAGAAAATTTATTTAGTTAATTTTCGCATTAATTAAGTTAACTATATTGCGCTTATTACCATATATATGTTAATACATCGGGTGCACACGAGATGTTACATTTTAATAGTTAAGAAAAAAAAAAGACCTGTGACCAACCCGCTGCCAACTTGTTTTGTCCCACAACCAAGCGAGGTGAGTTGAAATATGTAATCCAACCCGTCCTATTTTAGTGGGTTGATGGGTCGACTCATCGGATTCAACCCATATTAACAACTCTAATTCTTGAAATAATATATGTTCTAGAAAAAAAAACAATAATCTACATCCCTTTGTATATGAGTTTCATCGCTCACAAAATAATATTTAAAATAAAAGATATTATAGTAAATTCTAAGTTGTTGTAATTATGTATATCACAAAATTTCTAACTCTGGTCATCAAACAACTATCTATAAAAAAATTGTTCTAATCACTTGTACTTTATTTATTTATTTTATTGTTTCTCTAACAATTATTAAGGTAAGAATGGTAAAATTAGTAAAGTATACTCAATGATATAGGTAAGCATTATTACTAACAACGGAAAAACCAGGACAATGGAAAATCTCAATTTGGTTAACATAGATCATCATTTCTTTCATTGCTAAATCAACCCCCCCTTTTTTTTTTCCATGTCGATTCAATTATACCGTTCTAAGACTTTCCATAGGCTAGTGAGTAGTGATGGCTATGTACTAACTTATCTAGTTTTAGGAGATCCCGGTTTCTATGATTCCCATTTTGTTCATTTTTTTTATTTTATTTCCCTTCATTTTGAGCAAATTGTTTTTTTATTTTAAATATAAGTAAAAATTGAACACAAAACGTAATATAAATTACCCAAATCCCTCTAGAACAAATATAATCGCTATTTGGAGCAAATTGTTAGGTGCAACATTTTTTAACTTCAAAATTTTCAAAGCAAGCTTTTTTTAAATAAAAAATGCAATAGAAAGATGCCCATTTCCATTCAAATGAAAAAAAGTTGACCATCAATGACCTGCTCTCAGTCCTGACACAGCTACACAGCATCCAAGTAGAAAACTTTTTTATATTTCTGCTTCTCTTTTGAATAATGTTATTATTATTTTTTATTTTTTTGGAATTAGAATAATGTTAATTCAACCAACCTATACTACACTAATTTACATAAGATTAGATGTTCATTACTTATTAGTAGCTATCCTTTTATTTTTTGAATGGGGGTCGAGTTTAAGTTGTTAGGTCTGAAGCAGTTGGAAAGTTGTCCAATTATATGTGATCAGTTCAGGTTGCTAAATTACCTAAAGCTATTACAAAAGTCCAATGCAATTACTAGAACATCTTATTAGCTATTTCATCTTTTCACTTTTTCCCTCTACATTAATCTCCCATATTCAGCCTCCCAAGTCCAAGGCTTCTTTGTCTTGAAGCAAAATGCAGAATTCTATGCTTTAAGACCAGATCTGCAACTGCAACCATAGAATCCTCAGACTATTCTGCAGCTACCACTCCTTAGATTCCTCTCCTACCCTTCCTTGGAGTAAAAAAAGGTCGGATAAAAACTATAAAAAAAATGCTAAAAGTCACAAGCCTGTAATAGAGAAAGTTTCCTACGAAGCACCGACACTTCAAAAAACTCCGACGTATAATGTCTGACACTCCGACATTCCCCGACACTTCAAAGTGCATTGTAGAAATTCAAAAAAAGGTTCAAAGTTTGTGTTACGTTGCGTTTTTAATTCTAACTATTAGATTTATTGGATTACTATTACCATTTTATTGAATTTAATATAAATATTTGTGATATGTTATGTTTCTTTACAAAATTAATGAGTATTATAAGTTTAACTTTATTTTTTGTTAAATTATTGAATATTAATTATAATATACACAACATAAATTAAAAATATTATTCAATATTAAAACGTGTCCTAACGTGTCAAAATCTAACATTTTTTAGAATTAACGTATTGGAGTGTCGTATCGTATCGTGTCTCGTGTCGGTATCGGTGCTACGTATAAAGCTTCAACCCTGATGAAGGTTATTGGATTTGATATAAAGTTAAAATAATACATTGATAGGATCTTAAATGAAATTAACAATTAAGTTTAAGGGATTTGGTTTTCTCATGTTGCATGAGAATTCAATTCTCATATGTTGTGACTCAATTAGTGGTGAGTCCCATATTTATTAAAAAAAGAAAGAAAAGAAAAGTTTTGCACGTAAATCGAAAAATAACTAATATGAGAGTTGAATTCTTATGCAACATGAGAAAATATTTTCGAAAAAGTTTAATTACACCAAGAAATATTAGAGAGATATGAAAAAAAAGGGATACAGCAGAAATATTTATAAACTTAATTAAACGTCACATGCAATAGTAATACGGAGATCCTTTCAAACAAGGAAAAAATATGATGGCACCTTGCATTGGAAAGCTAACCCTTACAGCTACAGTTGCTCTTTTTCCCTAACAGTTTTGACCGGTTATTTTTGACCTTATCTTAGTCCCAGGTCATGTGCTGTTATGAGTAGATGACTCCTAAGTTTGTAAAAATCTATACACCAAATCTGATGAAAAAAATGGCTTCACTGCATCTAACTATGCCTGGAAATAAGCACTTTTGAATACAGTAGAATTAAATCAACCTTGGATTCTATAAAATGTGTACAAATTCAACTTAGAACTTAAAAGGTAAACTTTAACCCAAAATAATTAAAAGAGGTGACAAGTATGAAAGATGGATAAATCTTTGGTACTATTGTTGTACCTAGATTCAGTACATTCCATCAACGAGAGCATTACACATCATAAGAGAGAGAAAAAATTTGGCAGAAAAAAATAAATTTTGACTAACATATCATATTTTTATTGGTGAGATGCACTGAATCTTTATTGAAGGATAAGACAGAGGTGCAGAATATAAAAAGGGTTGTTCATCTCTCACTCTCATTCACTGCCAGTCCATATGCCAGTTTGGAAATATATTTTTTTTTTTTAAATCCAACTAATGCTGCCAACATCATCTCTGGCAGCATCTAACATTCATTCATCTTGTGACTGAGATCTCTCCGACTCTCTCTCACTCCCTTCATGAGTTCATGTTAAAATACCTCCCAATCCATTGTCCTCTTATTTTCAACTTCTTATCTCTATACTTCTCTAATAAACTCTTAGCTTAACTTCTCCTATCAGATTGAACACTCAAAAGTTTCAACATCAAGAACTATGCAAGACTCAATTGGGATTCCTGCTTGCTTTTCTTCTTCAGAGAAGCTGAGTGATGATCATGGTGCCGTGACCCGTTCATGTCAGAGCGTTTATAGAACAAAGGTTGCTGATCACTGCCGCTTGATCACCATCACATGGTGCAAAAATCTGCTACTTCATGGCCTATCAGTATCAATGGAAGGCCCAGAAGGAGAAACTCAGTATAGCTGCAAGGTTGAGCTAAAGCCATGGTATTTTTGGAGGAAACAAGGTTCCAAGCGCTTCATAGTAGATGGTAATAAAGCTGTTGATATTTTCTGGGACCTTAAAGCTGCAAAATTTAATGGCGAAACAGAACCAACCTCAGAGTACTATGTAGCAGTAGTTTGTGATGAAGAGGTTGTGCTGCTTCTTGGTGATCTAAAGAAAGATGCTTACAGAAGGACCGGGTGTAGACCAGCACTTATTGATCCCATTTTGGTTTCAAAGAAGGAACACATATCTGGGAAGAAGAAGTTCTCAACTAGAGCTAAGTTCCACGAGAAGGGTAGGTGGCATGAGATCTCAATTGAGTGTAAGAACAAGGGAAATGGAGATTCTGTAAGTGGTGTTCAGCCAGAGATGGAGATAAAGATTGATGGACACTTGGTCATTCATGTCAAGCACTTGCAATGGAAGTTTAGAGGCAATGAGTCAATTCATCTCAACAAAATGAGACTAGAGGTATATTGGGATGTTCATGATTGGCTCTTTAGTCCTGGTTTAAAGCATGCTTTATTCATTTTTAAGCCTATTTTATCATCTAAATCACTGTCATCTTCTTCACCACCATTAGCATCCTCATCACCTCCATCATCAACTCACACAAGGAGTTCTGGATCAGTTGAAGGCTTTAGTGTTAGTGGGGCATCAGAGTTTTGCTTGTTTCTCTATGCTTGGAAGGTTGAATGAAAGGACCATGTTAGCCTAGTGATATATCATCATCAACGCCGGCAAAATAAGGTTGGAAAAGGACTTGGTTCTCCAAGTCATGGTACAAAATGGAATGGTGAAGATGCAGATTGAGATTGGGTTGAGAAAGAAAGAGAGAGAGAGAAAAATGGATTTGGATTGAAAAAGCCAGTGGGGCCATACAGGGTTTGGGAGTTAGTTACAGCTGGGGTTGAACAATTAAGCATAATTGGACAATACAGATTGTATCACAATCACACGTTCAATAATTCTCCATCTAGAGGCATCTATATCTACATCTACATTTTTCTCATTGGACATACTCTTTCTTGATCCGATCTTGATAACTGAGCTATATATTAATATATATATATATATATTTCTACCAAAGGTACATACATGTTGTCTAAATTTTGTATCACAGAAATATAGACAGTAGATTACTGAACTGAATGTCTGTATT
>JAVKPL010001779.1:5000-17250 GCA_032173675.1 Gastrolobium villosum
CCAAGCCCAGTTATGTCAGTAGCTAAGTTGGACCTAATGGGTCACACACTAACACCTTGTAGTTATGATGGACTAGCTTTAAAGGTATTGGGCCTAATAATGTTATTAGCCCAAGAAGCTGTTTGGAAGCCCACCTAAATGGGTGGGTGGTGCATGGAGTTTAGTAATGGGCTTGGATAGTCCAAGCCATTACTAATTAATTTAATTAGTTAAATTAATAATCAAATATTTGAATTTCGAATTTTGAATTTGAAATTTGAATTTTGAAATTTGAATTTAGAATTTGAATTTCGAAATTCGAATTTTGAATTTGAAATTTGAAATTTGAAATTTGAATTTTAAAATTTGAATTTGAATTTGAATTTTGAAATTCGAATTTTGATTTTGAAATTTGAAATTTTGAATTTTGAATTTTGAATTTGAATGTTTGAACGTTTGAATTCAAGTGTTTGAATTCGAATTTGAATTGGTTTTGAAAAGTTGTTTCATAACAAAAGGATAAGACAGGATCTTATTGGAGCATATTCCTTGGATGAAGAAGCATCTTTGGAGGCTCTCCCTAGGCTGTTTGGTGCGCCACTTTTAAGTGATAAGAGTGTTATCTTATCACTTAAAACAAACCTCCATTCAGATTTGGTGGTTGAGGGAATCAGTGGGTAAGTTGATTCAAATTTTGAATGCAACTGCTCAATGTATTTGGACCCTTTATAGGGCTGAATTATGCGCATGAAAACTATATACTATATGATAGTTTATGAATTTAAGTTTAAATTAATTTGAATTTAAATTCATGTGGATAAGATTGGAGGTTGTTGGCAAAGTTTGTTTTGCAACAGCTCCACCTTATCACACTGTTTCATGCACAACTTTCAAAGAAATTTGAAAGTTTGTTTTTCATTTTGAATGAATGAATTCCCTCTTCCTCTCTTAAGGGTGCGCATAAATAGACATGTTCCTCACCTTAGGTTTCATTGGAAACCAAGCCAACTCTCCTCCTCTATGCACCATTCTGTAGGGTAGCTCAGTACACCTTTCCAAACAGGATACCTAGCCTCCACCCTCACCACTTGTACGCATAGCAAGCCTCATTGTGGTGTTCATCTGGTGGCTTTCAAGAAAGAGTTCTTGCATCATAGACGAACGGTGGTGTGGATCACCATTAGAGGGTTTGAACCCTTCAAGCCTGACATCTCATCTCCCTGACTGATCAGGCCAAAACAAGGTAACATCATGCTGTCTTAAAGCATGAATCTATGAGTGCATGTATGTTCCGCAGTAAAATTTTTGTTTTACACCTTACATGCATCGGCCTTCAAAGGCCAGTTTACTTTCAAGTGGTATCAGAGCCTGGTTGCTTTACCATCGACGGGTGATGGTACCTTGTTTGTGAAAAGAGTCTTTCACGGTCAAAAATCTTTAAAGGGTTAAAGTTTAAATTCTGCATGTGGATTTTGAATCACAAATCCTTTAAAGTGTTAAAGTTTTTGTTTTTATGAACATGAAAATTTGATTCTGTGTTCATAAAACATTATGCATCATGGTTTAGTTTCTTTTCTTTATGAAAGTTCTAAAAGGAACACCCTTTTTGAAAGGGTAGATTCGGCCATGGAGGGTACTAAGAGTACCTTGAATGATTTCTTATTTTTCTCCATGAATTGTGTCATGTTTATATGCATGAAATTTTGTGAAAAATTTATCATATAGTTACCTATATGATTCGGCCATGTAGGGATATATGGCTACATGCATGGTTTAATTTTGTTTTCTTTAAGAAAGAATTAACAAAATTTGAATTGAAATTGTTTTTAAATTCGGCCAATGAGAAATTTAAGATTATGAATCTTGATGTTATTTTGATGTTTAAATGTTAAATGTCAAAATACATGTGAAAATGTTATGTGATAATATAATGTTTGTGTTTGCAAGTTTTGAACTTTTCAGGTACAAACAGGAAGGGGATGGTCATGGTGCCCGGATTTGAATTTTTTTGAATTTTAAATTTATGTGTAATCGCACATTTTAATTTACAAGTATATTTGTAATTTAAATTTTGTAATTTTGTTCCTCCAAAGTGTTATGGAGTTTCTTTAGTTATTTGTAATTAGAGAAATAGGCTAGTGGCGTATAGACGACAAGCGGCCGTTGCTTAAAGAAGCAAAAAGGACAAAAGCGCGAGCACCATGGCTATCTCAATATAAACTGTTTATATGTATGTATGATTAGAACGTCTAGTATGCATAAATTGGGCAAATCGCCTTTGTATGGTTATTATGTTTGTCCAATAACGACTAGTGTATACCGATAGATGTTTGACATAGGTAACGACTAGCATGATAACTTACAATATGCATTTGATGGGACCTAATTAACCCCAAAATAAAAGGAACCCTTAAAAGGAATAAATAATTAAGCATATGATTATCTCCCACCACCAATGCTACTCAAAACTCTTCTACGTAGTGGTGCTCCACAACTCAGTTGGGACCCACTATTTCGTTGGGCTAGAGTAGTGTTTGAAGTGTAAGACACTTAGGGTGCTGGTTTAATGCTTAACTAAGACATAAGTTGCAGGCACAGCCGGACTTATGTGCTTAGGGTAATGGTGCTAGGTTGGTTGCATGAGATGCACCACTAAGTGACAAAGAGTTGTCAACCTAAAGTTAAGAGAGGGTATGAGATACTGTTGATAAAGATCAACCCTTTATTTAAATTAATCTTGCGGTCTCAGACGGAGGTTAAAATAAATAATCGCACTCTTAATCCCACTAAGGTAAAATCTAAAGTAGATTAACCCTAAGTCAAAAGGAAGGGTCATTGACTTAGATAAAATAGTGGGAGGGGCAAATTATTTCAAGTCTTTAATAATTTGCTTTTAACTACATAACCGTATATTAACTAAAACTATCTTTACATCCTTTTCAGCTTATAGTATGACTAATCCACTGTCACTGCGTTCAATACTCGATACGAATAAACTGACCGGTTCGAATTTTATGGACTGGTATCGGAACCTAAGAATAGTTCTAAGGGCTGAAAAGATTGCCTACGTTTTAGATGCTGTAATACCCGTAGCTCCACGGGAAGGGGAAGAAGGGTTTGCGGAATTTGATTTCGTAACCCATCAACAGCACTTGGATGACAATGTGATGGCAGTATGCATCATGTTGGCATCCATGTCGCCTGAACTGCAAAAGCAGCATGAGCATATGGATGCTCCCTCTATTATCGTACATCTCAAGGAGTTGTATGATATTAAAGGCAGGCATGAGAGGTATGAGGCCTCAAGAGAACTGTTCTCTTGTAGGATGACTGAGAGCATGTCTGTTGCCAGCCATGTTCTCAAGATGATCGAGCTGATTGAGAAGCTAGGAAACCTAGGCTTCATCATGGATGCCGAGCTAAGTAATGACTTAGTCCTCACCTCACTTCCACCTTCCTTCAGTCAATTCATCATGAATTACAATATGCATGGGATGCAAGTGAGCTTGCCTGAGTTGTTAAGCAATCTAACAACAGCTGAAGTGTCTATCAAGAAGGATAGGACACAGGCTCTTTTGATTGGTGGGCCTAGCAAGGCCAAGGGAAAGGGTAAGGAGCCTGCAAAAGGTGACCCCCTTAAGCCCAAAGGAAAATCCAAGAAGAAGAAGGGCAAGAAGAAGGGTAAGAAGGCACCTAAGGACAAGGGTGATGCTGAGTGCTTCCATTATGGCAAGAAAGGCCACTGGAAGAGGAATTGTCCAGACTACCTGAACAATGTGAAGGACAAGAAGCATGGTGATGCTTCTGCCTCAGGTATTTTCATGATTGAGATAAATTATTCTTATGCTAATCCATCCTCATGGGTATTGGATACCGGATGTGGTTCTCATATCTGCAATATGTTGCAGGTACTTAGGAGCCCAAGGAGATTGGATAGAAACGAGGTGGATCTCCGCGTTGGTAATGGAGCAAGAGTTGCTGCTCATTCTGTTGGAGATGCTGACCTTATTTTGCCTACGGGCCTTTTATTGCATTTGAATAATTGTCTTTATGTTCCGCAAATTTCTAGAAACATTATTTCAATTTCTTGTTTAGAACAAGATGGATATACTTTCAGTATTAGGGATGGTACTTTTTCCATCATTTTGAATGATATGGTTTACGGTACTGCTTCTTTAATAAATGGATTGTATGTGTTGAAAATGGGAAATGAAGTGCTCAATATAGATGTGAAACGACCTAGGACGGATAATCAATCTTATCTTTGGCACTGTAGACTAGGGCACATAAATGAAACAAGATTGTCTAGGATGCATAGAGATGGATACCTGGACTCCATGGATTTGGAATCCTATGGACAGTGTGAATCTTGTCTAGCTGGGAAAATGATTCAATAAAAGCCCAAAGGGCTTGAGAGTCATAGGGCTAGTGAGTTATTAGAACTCATTCATACTGATGTATGTGGCCCAATGTCTATTGAGGCTAGAGGTGGATATTCTTATTTCATTACCTTTACAGATGACAAATCAAGATTTGGGTATATATACCTAATGAGATATAAATCTGAAGCTTTTGAAAAGTTCAAAGAGTTTAGGAATGAGGTGGAGAAACAGCGTGGCAAGATGATTAAGACATTACGATCAGATCGTGGTGGTGAATATTTGAGCCACGAGTTTCAGGGTTATCTGAGAGAAAATTGAATTCTCTCACAATTTACCGCTCCTTACACACCACACCAAAACGGTGTCTCCGAAAGGAGAAACAGGACCTTGTTAGACATGGTTAGGTCTATGATGAGTGAGACTCAACTTCCAAAATCGTTTTGGGGATATGCCTTAGACACAGCGGCATACCTTCTAAATAGGGTACCGTCTAAATCTGTTCAGACCACACCATATGAGATATGGAGTGGTAGAGACCCAACCTGAGTTACCTCAGGGTATGGGGATCGCCAGCTTATGTCAAAGCATTGACATCAGACAAGCTTAGTGCTAAGAGTACTAAATGTCTATTTGTGGGGTATCCTAAAGGTACTAAGGGATACTACTTCTACTCCATGGAAGAACACAAAGTGTTTGTTTCAAAGAATGCTGAGTTCCTTGAGAAGGATTTGATCTCTCAAGGAGGCAGTGGGAGTAAGATTGATCTTGAAGAAGTGCAAGATCCACAAGAACAGATTGAGGAACCCGAGTCTGCTCCGCAGGCGACGTTCTCCAATGGAGAAGTAAACACACAACTCCGTAGACCTACGAGGGTCATCCATCCACCTGAAAGGTACGGGTTTGTGATTGAGAATCAGCAAACTGTTGAGGATGATGAACCAAGTAACTACGAGGAGGCGGTCAAAGATGTTGACTCCTCAAAATGGTTTGAAGCCATGGAATCTGAAATGGATTCGATGTATCAGAACAAGGTATGGACCTTGGTTCCTAAACCACAAGGAATAGTTCCTATTGGTAATAAATGGGTCTTTAAAAGAAAGACTGATGCAGATGGCAACGTTCAGACCTACAAAGCTAGGTTGGTGGCGAAAGGGTATCGTCAAAGACAAGGAGTTGACTATGATGAAACTTTTTCACCAGTTGCCATGATCAAATCTATTAGGATCATGCTTGCAATAGCAGCATACCACGACTATGAAATTTGGCAAATGGATGTCAAGACAGCCTTCTTGAATGGGTTCTTGAAGGAGGAAGTGTACATGACACAACCTGAAGGCTTTGAAAACAAAGATCAGGTGCATATGGTATGCAAACTACAAAGGTCAATATATGGGCTAAAGCAAGCATCAAGGAGTTGGAATATACGTTTTGATGAAGTCGTTAAGAGTAACGGTTTTATCAAGAACGAGGATGAACCTTGTGTTTACAGAAAGGTAAGTGGGAGTAATGTCGTCTTCCTAGTGCTTTATGTAGATGACATATTGCTAATAGGAAATGACATCCCCACATTAAAAATAACGAAAGAGTGGCTTTCAGAAAACTTTACCATGAAGGATTTGGGAGAGGCAGCCTTTATACTCGGTATAAAGATCTATAGAGATAGATCCAAGAGGCTGCTGGGTTTATCTCAATCCACGTACGTTGACAAGATGCTAAAGAGGTTTAGCATGGAAGGGTCGAAAAGGGGTTTTCTTCCTGTCAGTCATGGGGTACACCTATCAAGGGCTATGTGTCCTAAGTCACAGCCTGAGAAGGATCGCATGAGTGGAATTCCATACGCTTCGGCTATTGGATCCATCATGTATGCCATGATATGTACGAGACCAGATGTCTCATATGCTTTAAGCATTACGAGCAGATACCAGTCAGACCCTGGAGAGGGTCACTGGACGGCAGTCAAAACCATCCTTAAATACTTAAGAAGAACTAAGGATGCGTTTCTGGTCTATGGTGGGGTTAATGAGTTAACAGTGAAAGGGTTCACTGATGCCAGCTTTCAGAGTGACAAAGATGACTGCAAGTCACAGTCAGGATTCGTATTCACCTTAAATGGTGGGGCAGTGTCTTGGAAAAGTTCCAAGCAGGAGACAACAGCAGACTCAACGACAGAGGCTGAATACATAGCTGCTTCAGAAGCAGCTAAGGAGGCAGTGTGGATCAAGAAGTTCATAAATGAACTAAGGGTGGTTCAAGCGTGGATGAGCCCATACAGTTGCTTTGCGACAACACTGGAGCCATCGCGCAGTCAAAGGAACCTAGGTCTCATCAAAGATCTAAACACGTGCTCCGCAGATATCATTTGATTAGAGAAATCATTGATAGGAATGATGTAAAAATGGATTATGTTCCCACAGACGATAACCTGGCCGATTCTCTGACAAAGGCTGTTTCTCAGAGAAAACATGATAGTCATTATGAGGCTTTGGGCATACGACTTAGGTGTGATTGGCTCTAGGCCAAGTGGGAGCTTGTTAGCATATGGGTGTCCTAGAGACAATCTTCTGATTAAATAAAGGACACTAGATGTAGAACTTTATTTGTCGCAAATAAATGTAAGCACTATTTATTCAGTTTCATATTGTGTCTCGATATTACTGTTAATATTATATGAATGAACTGGATAAACCCCTTGGAATAGAACAAGTATCTCTTGAGTATCTGTGATGAGATCACGATCATGAGGATTCAAGGATATTGCATGTCTATTCCTAATTATATGTTCCTAGTCTAGAGACACTGAGTTTGGGGATCAGTGATCTCGAGTAAAGACTAGTACGACTTATCTACTTGTATATGGATACAAGGTAAAGACCTCATGAGCTGCAGATATGGAGATATCTTAGCTAAAGTCGTGGGTGGACCTATAAGAGTATAGCTCGCACTGAACATACCCAAAAAGAGACTCTATGAGGAAATCT
The DNA here is from genome assembly GCA_032173675.1 of Gastrolobium villosum. NCBI lineage: Eukaryota > Viridiplantae > Streptophyta > Magnoliopsida > Fabales > Fabaceae > Gastrolobium > Gastrolobium villosum. The sequence goes on from JAVKPL010001779.1 coordinate 12,340, forward strand.
CACAGATAGTGTCATTAGAGTAATCTCTTTATGTTTGGGTGTGTCTTTCCTTAGACCAGAAGTTATTACCTAGACTGTGTTCTTGAAGGCATGTTTTGATTGTATACCTCGTCTGCCTGAAACATGGAGACTCATAGGTATACTGTTGGGCGTGTCCTTAAAGGGCACAGGGCTAGGGTAATAAGCTGAAGGAATTCGTCAAATATCTGTGAGAGATTAGGTTATCTGTAAACCGGAGAAATCGGGATGACATTTACAGGGACTCGGGAATCTATGTATAGTAAAAGAGATCATGAGATGATCTGCCTTTAGAGTCAGTAAATTGAAGATTCCCTATTTCGAATAAAGCTTACCCTAAACCGCAGGGGTTGATACATTTCCTTACCCTAGGTTAATGGGAAGATAACCGAGACGAAGGGAAATACATACGGTAACCAAATATGTGCAATAGGATGATCAAGTCATTAATCTGACTAGTTCTGGGGCAACAAAGCATTGCTAGTGCTCTGTGTTGTCATTAATTGGGTTGTGGGCTTGTTGGGCCCAAGCCCAGTTATGTCAGTAGCTAAGTTGGACCTAATGGGTCACACATTAACACCTTGTAGTTATGATGGACTAGCTTTAAAGGTATTGGGCCTAATAATGTTATTAGCCCAAGAAGCTGTTTGGAAGCCCACCTAAATGGGTGGGTGGTGCATGGAGTTTAGTAATGGGCTTGGATAGTCCAAGCCATTACTAATTAATTTAATTAGTTAAATTAATAATCAAATATTTGAATTTCGAATTTTGAATTTGAAATTTGAATTTTGAAATTTGAATTTAGAATTTGAATTTCGAAATTCGAATTTTGAATTTGAAATTTGAAATTTGAAATTTGAATTTTAAAATTTGAATTTGAATTTGAATTTTGAAATTCGAATTTTGAATTTGAAATTTGAAATTTTGAATTTTGAATTTTGAATTTGAATTTTTGAACGTTTGAATTCAAGTTTTTGAATTCGAATTTGAATTGGTTTTGAAAAGTTGTTTCATAACAAAAGGATAAGACAGGATCTTATTGGAGCATATTCCTTGGATGAAGAAGCATCTTTGGAGGCTCTCCCTAGGCTGTTTGGTGCGCCACTTTTAAGTGATAAGAGTGTTATCTTATCACTTAAAACAAACCTCCATTCAGATTTGGTGGTTGAGGGAATCAGTGGGTAAGTTGATTCAAATTTTGAATGCAACTGCTCAATGTATTTGGACCCTTTATAGGGCTGAATTATGCGCATGAAAACTATATACTATATGATAGTTTATGAATTTAAGTTTAAATTAATTTGAATTTAAATTCATGTGGATAAGATTGGAGGTTGTTGGCAAAGTTTGTTTTGCAACAGCTCCACCTTATCATACTGTTTCATGCACAACTTTCAAAGAAATTTGAAAGTTTGTTTTTCATTTTGAATGAATGAATTCCCTCTTCCTCTCTTAAGGGTGCGCATAAATAGACATGTTCCTCACCTTAGGTTTCATTGGAAACCAAGCCAACTCTCCTCCTCTATGCACCATTCTGTAGGGTAGCTCAGTACACCTTTCCAAACAGGATACCTAGCCTCCACCCTCACCACTTGTGCGCATAGCAAGCCTCATTGTGGTGTTCATCTGGTGGCTTTCAAGAAAGAGTTCTTGCATCATAGACGAACGGTGGTGTGGATCACCATTAGAGGGTTTGAACCCTTCAAGCCTGACATCTCATCTCCCTGACTGATCAGGCCAAAACAAGGTAACATCATGTTGTCTTAAAGCATGAATCTATGAGTGCATGTATGTTCCGCAGTAAAATTTTTGTTTTACACCTTACATGCATCGGCCTTCAAAGGCCAGTTTACTTTCAAGTGTAATTTGAGAAAATCTGAAAAAAAATGGAAAATCGTACACAGGCATCGAATTTTGATCTGGTTTTTTGCAAGCATCCATGCTTAAACAGATCCCCCACCCCACCCCCCTCCCTCCAAGTTTCATCGGATTTCATGGAAGGATTGATTTCTAATGAATTTTTGGAGCGGATGATGCCTGCTCCCCCCATATGTAATAGGCTTATATGCATTTGCCAATTTTGCACAAGTAGACCACTTTTTTTGCGAGGAGGAAGAAGGCCCAATTTGTAGAGGGTGGCCATCCGATCAAGACTAACCAGAGAATCGTTACGCCCACCCTATTTTTGCCAAATTCCATCGTTTAGACCACTTTTTCGGGGCCTGAAATATTTCTTATCGATCCCTGAACAGGCGAAAATTGAGAAAATCCGAAAAAATGGAAAAGCATACCCCGGCATCGAATTTTGATCTGGTTTCTTTGCAGGCGTCCATACTTAAATATATCCAACATCCCATCCAAGTTTCATTGGATTTCGAGGAGAATTTCTTCATTGATCTGAATAACATAACTCCACACATAACAGCCTCATTACTTTATAACTGACTCATTAATCATTGATATGAATAACATAACTCCACACATAACAACCTCATTACTTTATAACTGACTCATTAATATCAATCAATGAATAACATAACTCCACACATGACAGCCTCATTACTCCACACATAACAGCCTCATTACTTTATAACTGACTCATTAATATCAATCAATGAATAACATAACTCCACACATAACAGCCTCATTACTTTATAACTAACTCATTAATATCATCCAAGTTTCATCCCGCATCGCAATCCTCTTCATTGATCTGAATAACATAACTCCACACGTAACAGCCTCATTACTTTATAACTGACTCATTAATCATTGATATGAATAACATAACTCCACACATAACAGCCTCATTACTTTATAACTAACTCATTAATATCATCCAAGTTTCATCCCGCATCGCAATCCTCTTCATTGATCTGAATAACATAACTCCACACGTAACAGCCTCATTACTTTATAACTGACTCATTAATCATTGATATGAATAACATAACTCCACACATAACAGCCTCATTACTTTATAACTAACTCATTAATATCATCCAAGTTTCATCCCGCATCGCAATCCTCTTCATTGATCTGAATAACTTAACTCCACACGTAACAGCCTCATTACCTTATAACTGACTCATTAATCATTGATATGAATAACATAACTCCACACATAACAGCCTCATTACTTTATAACTAACTCATTAATATCATCCAAGTTTCATCCCGCATCGCAATCCTCTTCATTGATCTGAATAACATAACTCCACATGTAACAGCCTCATTACTTTATAACTGACTCATTAATCATTGATATGAATAACATAACTCCACACATAACAGCCTCATTACTTTATAACTAACTCATTAATATCATCCAAGTTTCATCCCGCATCGCAATCCTCTTCATTGATCTGAATAACTTAACTCCACACGTAACAGCCTCATTACTTTATAACTGACTCATTAATCATTGATATGAATAACATAACTCCACACATAACAGCCTCATTACTTTATAACTAACTCATTAATATCATCCAAGTTTCATCCCGCATCGCAATCCTCTTCATTGATCTGAATAACTTAACTCCACACGTAACAGCCTCATTACTTTATAACTGACTCATTAATCATTGATATGAATAACATAACTCCACACATAACAGCCTCATTACTTTATAACTAACTCATTAATATCATCCAAGTTTCATCCCGCATCGCAATCCTCTTCATTGATCTGAATAACATAACTCCACACGTAACAGCCTCATTACTTTATAACTGACTCATTAATCATTGATATGAATAACATAACTCCACACATAACAGCCTCATTACTTTATAACTAACTCATTAATATCATCCAAGTTTCATCCCGCATCGCAATCCTCTTCATTGATCTGAATAACTTAACTCCACACGTAACAGCCTCATTACTTTATAACTGACTCATTAATCATTGATATGAATAACATAACTCCACACATAACAGCCTCATTACTTTATAACTAACTCATTAATATCATCCAAGTTTCATCCCGCATCGCAATCCTCTTCATTGATCTGAATAACTTAACTCCACATAACGCATTACTTTATAACTGACTCATTAATCATTGATATGAATAACATAACTCCACACATAACAGCCCTACTTTATAACTAACTCATTAATATGAAAGTAAACTGGCCTTCCAAGGCCGATGCATGTAAGGTGTAAACAAAAATTTTACTGCGGAACATACATGCACTCATAGATTCATGCTTTAAGACAGCATGATGTTACCTTGTTTTGGCCTGATCAGTCAGGGAGATGAGATGTCAGGCTTGAAGGGTTAAACCCTCTAATGGTGATCCACACCACCGTTCGTCTATGATGCAAGAACTCTTTCTTGAAAGCCACCAGATGAACACCACAATGAGGCTTGCTATGCGCACAAGTGGTGAGGGTGGAGGCTAGGTATCCTGTTTGGAAAGGTGTACTGAGCTACCCTACAGAATGGTGCATAGAGGAGGAGAGTTGGCTTGGTTTTCCAATGAAACCTAAGGTGAGGAACATGTCTATTTATGCGCACCCTTTGGAGAGGAGGAGGGAATTCATTCATTCAAAATGAAAAACAAACTTTCAAATTTCTTTGAAAGTTATGCATGAAACAGTGTGATAAGGTGGAGCTGTTGCAAAACAAACTTTGCCAACAACCTCCAATCTTATCCACATGAATTTAAATTCAAATTAATTTAAACTTAAATTCATAAACTATCATATAGTATATAGTTTTCATGCGCATAATTCAGCCCTATAAAGGGTCCAAATACATTGAGCAGTTGCATTCAAAATTTGAATCAACTTACCCACTGATTCCCTCAACCACCAAATCTGAATGGAGGTTTGTTTTAAGTGATAAGATAACACTCTTATCACTTAAAAGTGATGCACCA
>JAVKPL010001780.1:0-16872 GCA_032173675.1 Gastrolobium villosum
TGATTTTGTGATGATTTTTGACGGAAAATGGATTCCGTCGAAGATTATTGACGGAAAATGTATTCCGTCGAAAATGGATGAATTAAATTAATGCAAAATAAATTTATTTTGTGAAGTTTTTCGACGGAAAATGAATTCCGTCGAAAATGGATGAATAAAATAAATGCAAAAGAAATTGATATTGTGAAATATTTCGATGGAAAATGGATTCCGTCGAAAATGGATGAATAAAATAAATGCAAAAGAAATTGATTTTATGAATTTTTCGATGGAAAATGGATTCCGTCGAAGATTTTTGACGGAAAATGAATTCCGTCGAAAATGGATGAATAAAATAAATGCAAAAGAAATTGATTTTGTGAAGTTTTTCGACGTAAAATGGATTCCGTCGAAGATTTTGGACGGAAAATGAATTCCGTCGAAAATGGATGAATAAAATAAATGCAAAAGAAATTGATTTTATGAAGTTTTAAGATGGAAAATGGATTCCGTCGAAGATTTTTGAAGAAAAATGTTTTCCGTCGAAAACGGATTAATAAAATAAATGTAAAAGAAATTGATTTTGTGAAGATTTTTGACGGAAAATGAATTCCGTCGAAAACGGATGAATAAAATAAATGCAAAAGAAATTGATTTTGCGAAGTTTTTCGACGGAAAATGGATTCCGTCGAAGATTTTTGACAAAAAATGAATTCCGTCGAAAATGGATGAATAAAATAAATGCAATAGAAATTGATTTGATGAAGTTTTTCGACGAAAAACAGATTCTGTCGAAGATTTTTGACGAAAAATGTATTCCGTCGAAAACGGATGACTAAAATAAATGCAAAAGAAATTGATTTTGTGAAATTTTTCGACGGAAAAAGGATTTCGTCGAAAACGGATTAATAAAATAAATGCAAAGAAAATTGATTTTGTGAGTTTTTCGACGCAAAATGGATTCCGTAGAAGATTTTTGACGGAAAATGTATTCCGTCGAAAATGGATGAATTAAATTAATGCAAAAGAAATTTATTTTGTGAAGTTTTTCGACGGAAAATGAATTCCGTCGAAAATGGATGAATAAAATAAATGCAAAAGAAATTGATATTGTGAAATTTTTCGATGGAAAACGGATTCCGTCGAAAATGGATGAATAAAATAAATGCAAAAGAAATTGATTTTGTGAACTTTTTCGACGTAAAATGGATTCCGTCGAAGATTTTTGACGGAAAATGAATTCCGTCGAAAATGGATGAATAAAATAAATGCAAAAGAAATTGATTTTGTGAGGTTTTTCGACGGAAAATGGATTCCGTAGAACATTTTTTATGGAAAATGGATTCCGTCGAAGATTTTGGACGGAAAATGAATTCCGTCGAAAATGGATGAATAAAATAAATGCAAAAGAAATTGATTTTGAGAAGTTTTTCGACGGAAAATGGATTCCGTCGAAGATTTTGGACGGAAAATGAATTCCGTCGAAAATGGATGAATAAAATAAATGCAAAAGAAATTGATTTTGTGAACTTTTTCGACGTAAAATGGATTCCGTCGAAGATTTTGGACGGAAAATGAATTCCGTCGAAAATGGATGAATAAAATAAATGCAAAAGAAATTGATTTTGTGAAGTTTTTCGACGGAAAATGGATTCCGTAGAACATTTTTTATGGAAAATGGATTTCGTCGAAGATTTTGGACGGAAAATGAATTCCGTCGAAAATGGATGAATAAAATAAATGCAAAAGAAATTGATTTTGAGAAGTTTTTCGACGGAAAATGGATTCCGTCGAAGATTTTGGACGGAAAATGAATTCCGTCGAAAATGGATGAATAAAATAAATGCAAAAGAAATTGATTTTACGAAGTTTTTCGATGAAAAATGGACTCCGTCGAAGATTTTTGACGAAAAATGTATTCCGTCGAAAATGGATGAATAAAATAAATGCAAAAGAAATTGATTTTGTGAATTTTTTCGACGGAAAATAGATGCCGTCGAAGATTTTTGAAGGAAAATGATTTTCGTCGAAAATGGATGAATAAAATAAATGCAAAAGAAATTGATTTTATGAAGTTTATCGACGAAAAATGGATTTCGTCGAAAACAGATTAATAAAATAAATGCAAAAGAAATGGATTATGAAGTTTTTCGATGGAAAATGGATTCCGTCGAAAATGGATGAATAAAATAAATGCAAAAGAAATTGATTTTATGAATTTTTCGATGGAAAATGGATTCCGTCGAAGATTTTTTACGGAAAATGAATTCCGTCGAAAATGGATGAATAAAATAAATGCAAAAGAAATTGATTTTGTGAAGTTTTTCGACGTAAAATGGATTCCGTCGAAGATTTTGGACGGAAAATGAATTCCGTCGAAAATGGATGAATAAAATAAATGCAAAAGAAATTGATTTGATGAAGTTTTAAGATGGAAAATGGATTTCGTCGAAGATTTTTGACGAAAAATGTATTCCGTAGAAAATGGATGAATAAATAAATGCAAAAGAAATTGTTTTTGTGTAGTTTTTCGACGGAAAAAGAATTTCGTCGAAAACGGATTAATGAAAAACATGCAAAAGAAATTGATTTTGTGAAGTTTTTCGACGGAAAATCGATTCCGTCGAAGATTTTGGACGGAAAATGAATTCCATCGAAAATGGATGAATAAAATAAATGCAAAAGAAATTGATTTTATGAAGTTTTTGGTTGGAAAATGGATTCCGTCGAAGATTTTTGACGAAAAATGTATTCCGTCGAAAACGGATGAATAAAATAAATGCAAAAGAAATTGACTTTGTGAAGTTTTTCGACGGAAAATGGATTCCGTCGAAGATTTTTGACGGAAAATGAATTCCGTCGAAGATTTTTGACGGAAAATGAATACCGACGAAAACGGATTAATAAAATAAATGCAAAAGAAATTGATTTTGTGAAGATTTTTGAATGAAAATGAATTTCGTCGAAAACGGATGAATTAAATATATGCAAAAGAAATTGATTTTGCGAAGTTTTTCGACGGAAAATGGATTCCGTCGAAGATTTTTGAAGAAAAATGTTTTCTGTCGAAAACGGATTAATAAAATAAATGCAAAAGAAATTGATTTTGTGAAGATTTTTGACGGAAAATGAATTCCGTCGAAAACGGATGAATAAAATAAATGCAAAAGAAATTGATTTTGCGAAGTTTTTCGACGGAAAATGGATTCCGTCGAAGATTTTTGACAATAAATGAATTCCGTCGAAAATGGATGAGTAAAATAAATGCAATAGAAATTGATTTGATGAAGTTTTTCGACGAAAAATAGATTCTGTCGAAGATTTTTGACGAAAAATGTATTCCGTCGAAAACGGATGACTAAAATAAATGCAAAAGAAATTGATTTTGTGAAATTTTTCGACGGAAAAAGGATTTCGTCGAAAACGGATTAATAAAATAAATGCAAAGAAAATTGATTTTGTGAGTTTTTCGACGCAAAATGGATTCCGTAGAAGATTTTTGACGGAAAATGTATTCCGTCGAAAATGGATGAATTAAATTAATGCAAAAGAAATTTATTTTGTGAAGTTTTTCGACGGAAAATGAATTCCGTCGAAAATGGATGAATAAAATAAATGCAAAAGAAATTGATATTGTGAAATTTTTCGATGGAAAACGGATTCCGTCGAAAATGGATGAATAAAATAAATGCAAAAGAAATTGATTTTGTGAAGTTTTTGGACGCAAAATGGATTCCGTCGAAGATTTTGGACGGAAAATGAATTCCGTCGAAAATGGATGAATAAAATAAATGCAAAAGAAATTGATTTTATGAAGTTTTAAGATGGAAAATGGATTTCGTCGAAGATTTTGGACGAAAAATGTATTCCGTCGAAAATGGATGAATAAATAAATGCAAAAGAAATTACTTTTGTGTAGTTTTTCGACGGAAAAAGAATTGCGTCGAAAACGGATTAATAAAATACATGCAAAAGAAATTGATTTTGTGAAGTTTTTCGACGGAAAATGGATTCCGTCGAAGATTTTGGACGGAAAATGAATTCCGTCGAAAATGGATGAATAAAATAAATGCAAAAGAAATTGATTTTATGAAGTTTTTGGTTGGAAAATGGATTCCGTCGAAGATTTTTGACGAAAAATGTATTCCGTCGAAAACGGATGAATAAAATAAATGCAAAAGAAATTGATTTTGGGAAGTTATTCGACGGAAAATGGATTCCGTCGAATATTTTTGACCGAAAATGAATTTCACCGAAAACGGATGAATAAAAAAATGCAAAACAAAATTGATTTTGTGAAGTTTTTCGACGGAAAATGGATTCCGTCGAAGATTTTTGACGGAAGATGAATTCCGTCGAAGATTTTTGACGGAAAATGAATTCCGTCGAAATGGATGAATAAAATAAATGCAAAAGAAATTGATTTTATGAAGTTTTTCGTTGGAAAATGGATTCCATCGAAGATTTTTGACGAAAAATGTATTCCGTCGAAAACGGATGAATAAAATAAATGCAAAAGAAATTGATTTTGGGAAGTTTTTCGACGGAAAATGGATTCCGTCGAAGATTTTTGACTGAAAATGAATTTCACCGAAAACGGATGAATAAAAAAATGCAAAAGAAATTGATTTTGTGAAGTTTTTCGACGGAAAATGGATTCCGTAGAAGATTTTTGATGGAAAATGGATTTCGTCGAAGATTTTTGACGGAAAATGAATTCCGACGAAAACGGATTAATAAAATAAATGCAAAAGAAATTGATTTTGTGAAGATTTTTGAATGAAAATGAATTTCGTCGAAAACGGATGAATTAAATAAATGCAAAAGAAATTGATTTTGCGAAGTTTTTCGACGGAAAATGGATTCCGTCGAAGATTTTTGAAGAAAAATGTTTTCCGTCGAAAACGGATTAATAAAATAAATGCAAAAGAAATTGATTTTGTGAAGATTTTTGACGGAAAATGAATTCCGTCGAAAACGGATGAATAAAATAAATGCAAAAGAAATTGATTTTGCGAAGTTTTTCGATGGAAAATGGATTCCGTCGAAGATTTTTGACAATAAATGAATTCCGTCGAAAATGGATGAGTAAAATAAATGCAATAGAAATTGATTTGTTGAAGTTTTTCGACGAAAAATAGATTCTGTCGAAGATTTTTGACGAAAAATGTATTCCGTCGAAAACGGATGACTAAAATAAATGCAAAAGAAATTGATTTTGTGAAATTTTTCGACGGAAAAAGGATTTCGTCGAAAACGGATTAATAAAATAAATGCAAAGAAAATTGTTTTGTGAGTTTTTCGACGCAAAATGGATTCCGTAGAAGATTTTTGACGGAAAATGTATTCCGTCGAAAATGGATGAATTAAATTAATGCAAAAGAAATTTATTTTGTGAAGTTTTTCGACGGAAAATGAATTCCGTCGAAAATGGATGAATAAAATAAATGCAAAAGAAATTGATATTGTGAAATTTTTCGATGGAAAACGGATTCCGTCGAAAATGGATGAATAAAATAAATGCAAAAGAAATTGATTTTGTGAAGTTTTTGGACGCAAAATGGATTCCGTCGAAGATTTTGGACGGAAAATGAATTCCGTCGAAAATGGATGAATAAAATAAATGCAAAAGAAATTGATTTTATGAAGTTTTAAGATGGAAAATGGATTTCGTCGAAGATTTTGGACGAAAAATGTATTCCGTCGAAAATGGATGAATAAATAAATGCAAAAGAAATTATTTTTGTGTAGTTTTTCGACGGAAAAAGAATTTCGTCGAAAACGGATTAATAAAATACATGCAAAAGAAATTGATTTTGTGAAGTTTTTCGACGGAAAATGGATTCCGTCGAAGATTTTGGACGGAAAATGAATTCCGTCGAAAATGGATGAATAAAATAAATGCAAAAGAAATTGATTTTATGAAGTTTTTGGTTGGAAAATGGATTCCGTCGAAGATTTTTGACGAAAAATGTATTCCGTCGAAAACGGATGAATAAAATAAATGCAAAAGAAATTGATTTTGGGAAGTTATTCGACGGAAAATGGATTCCGTCGAATATTTTTGACCGAAAATGAATTTCACCGAAAACGGATGAATAAAAAAATGCAAAAGAAATTGATTTTGTGAAGTTTTTCGACGGAAAATGGATTCCGTCGAAGATTTTTGACGGAAAATGAATTCCGTCGAAGATTTTTGACGGAAAATGAATTCCGTCGAAAATGGATGAATAAAATAAATGCAAAAGAAATTGATTTTATGAAGTTTTTCGTTGGAAAATGGATTCCATCGAAGATTTTTGACGAAAAATGTATTCCGTCGAAAACGGATGAATAAAATAAATGCAAAAGAAATTGATTTTGGGAAGTTTTTCGACGGAAAATGGATTCCGTCGAAGATTTTTGACTGAAAATGAATTTCACCGAAAACGGATGAATAAAAAAATGCAAAAGAAATTGATTTTTTGAAGTTTTTCGACGGAAAATGGATTCCGTAGAAGATTTTTGATGGAAAATGGATTTCGTCGAAGATTTTTGACGGAAAATGTATTCCGACGAAAACGGATTAATAAAATAAATGCAAAAGAAATTGATTTTGTGAAGATTTTTGAATGAAAATGAATTTCGTCGAAAACGGATGAATTAAATAAATGCAAAAGAAATTGATTTTGCGAAGTTTTTCGACGGAAAATGGATTCCGTCGAAGATTTTTGAAGAAAAATGTTTTCCGTCGAAAACGGATTAATAAAATAAATGCAAAAGAAATTGATTTTGTGAAGATTTTTGACGGAAAATGAATTCCGTCGAAAACGGATGAATAAAATAAATGCAAAAGAAATTGATTTTGCGAAGTTTTTCGACGGAAAATGGATTCCGTCGAAGATTTTTGACAATAAATGAATTCCGTCGAAAATGGATGAGTAAAATAAATGCAATAGAAATTGATTTGATGAAGTTTTTCGACGAAAAATAGATTCTGTCGAAGATTTTTGACGAAAAATGTATTCCGTCGAAAACGGATGACTAAAATAAATGCAAAAGAAATTGATTTTGTGAAATTTTTCGACGGAAAAAGGATTTCGTCGAAAACGGATTAATAAAATAAATGCAAAGAAAATTGATTTTGTGAGTTTTTCGACGCAAAATGGATTCCGTAGAAGATTTTTGACGGAAAATGTATTCCGTCGAAAATGGATGAATTAAATTAATGCAAAAGAAATTTATTTTGTGAAGTTTTTCGACGGAAAATGAATTCCGTCGAAAATGGATGAATAAAATAAATGCAAAAGAAATTGATATTGTGAAATTTTTCGATGGAAAACGGATTCCGTCGAAAATGGATGAATAAAATAAATGCAAAAGAAATTGATTTTGTGAACTTTTTCGACGTAAAATGGATTCCGTCGAAGATTTTGGACGGAAAATGAATTCCGTCGAAAATGGATGAATAAAATAAATGCAAAAGAAATTGATTTTGTGAAGTTTTTCGACGGAAAATGGATTCCGTAGAACATTTTTTATGGAAAATGGATTTCGTCGAAGATTTTGGACGGAAAATGAATTCCGTCGAAAATGGTTGAATAAAATAAATGCAAAAGAAATTGATTTTGAGAAGTTTTTCGACGGAAAATGGATTCCGTCGAAGATTTTGGACGGAAAATGAATTCCATCGAAAATGGATGAATAAAATAAATGCAAAAGAAATTGATTTTGGGAAGTTATTCGACGGAAAATGGATTCCGTCGAATATTTTTGACCGAAAATGAATTTCACCGAAAACGGATGAATAAAAAAATGCAAAAGAAATTGATTTTGTGAAGTTTTTCGACGGAAAATGGATTCCGTCGAAGATTTTTGACGGAAAATGAATTCCGTCAAAAGATTTTTGACGGAAAATGAATTCCGTCGAAAATGGATGAATAAAATAAATGCAAAAGAAATTGATTTTATGAAGTTTTTCGTTGGAAAATGGATTCCATCGAAGATTTTTGACGAAAAATGTATTCCGTCGAAAACGGATGAATAAAATAAATGCAAAAGAAATTGATTTTGGCAAGTTATTCGACGGAAAATGGATTCCGTCGAAGATTTTTGACTGAAAATGAATTTCACCGAAAACGGATGAATAAAAAAATGCAAAAGAAATTGATTTTGTGAAGTTTTTCGACGGAAAATGGATTCCGTAGAAGATTTTTGATGGAAAATGGATTTCGTCGAAGATTTTTGATGGAAAATGAATTCCGACGAAAACGGATTAATAAAATAAATGCAAAAGAAATTGATTTTGTGAAGATTTTTGAATGAAAATGAATTTCGTCGAAAACGGATGAATAAAATAAATGCAAAAGAAATTGATTTTGCGAAGTTTTTCGACGGAAAATGGATTCCGTCGAAGATTTTTGAAGAAAAATGTTTTCCGTCGAAAACGGATTAATAAAATAAATGCAAAAGAAATTGATTTTGTGAAGATTTTTGACGGAAAATGATTTCCGTCGAAAACGGATGAATAAAATAAATGCAAAAGAAATTGATTTTGCGAAGTTTTTCGACGGAAAATGGATTCCGTCGAAGATTTTTGACAAAAAATGAATTCCGTCTAAAATGGATGAATAAAATAAATGCAATAGAAATTGATTTGATGAAGTTTTTCGACGAAAAATAGATTCTGTCGAAGATTTTTGTCGAAAAATGTATTCCGTCGAAAACGGATGACTAAAATAAATGCAAAAGAAATTGATTTTGTGAAATTTTTCGACGCAAAATGGATTCCGTCGAAGATTTTTGACGGAAAATGTATTCCGTCGAAAATGGATGAATTAAATTAATGCAAAAGAAATTTATTTTGTGAAGTTTTTCGACGGAAAATGAATTCCGTCGAAAATGGATGAATAAAATAAATGCAAAAGAAATTGATATTGTGAAATTTTTCGATGGAAAACGGATTCCGTCGAAAATGGATGAATAAAATAAATGCAAAAGAAATTGATTTTGTGAACTTTTTCGACGTAAAATGGATTCCGTCGAAGATTTTGGACGGAAAATGAATTCCGTCGAAAATGGATGAATAAAATAAATGCAAAAGAAATTGATTTTACGGAAAATGGATTCCGTAGAACATTTTTTATGGAAAATGGATTTCGTCGAAGATTTTGGACGGAAAATGAATTCCGTCGAAAATGGATGAATAAAATAAATGCAAAAGAAATTGATTTTGAGAAGTTTTTCGACGGAAAATGGATTCCGTCGAAGATTTTGGACGGAAAATGAATTCCGTCGAAAATGGATGAATAAAATAAATGCAAAAGAAATTGATTTTACGAAGTTTTTCGATGAAAAATGGACTCTGTCGAAGATTTTTGACGAAAAATGTATTCCGTCGAAAATGGATGAATAAAATAAATGCAAAAGAAATTGATTTTGTGAAGTTTTTCGACCGAAAAAGAATTTCGTCGAAATTGGATTAATAAAATAAATGCAAAAGAAATTGATTTTGTGAAGTTTTCAGACGGAAAATGGATTCCGTCGAAGATTTTTGTTGGAAAATGAATTCCGTCGAAAATGGATGAATAAAATAAATGCAAAAGAAATTGATTTTGTGAAGTTTTTCGACGGAAAATGGATTCTGTCAAAGATTTTTGCGGAAAATGAATTCCGTCGAAAATGGATGAATAAAATAAATGCAAAAGAAATTGATTTTGTGAATTTTTTCGACGGAAAATAGATGCCGTCGAAGATTTTTGAAGGAAAATGATTTTCGTCGAAAATGGATGAATAAAATAAATGCAAAAGAAATTGATTTTATGAAGTTTATCGATGAAAAATGGATTCCGTCGAAAACGGATTAATAAAATAAATGCAAAAGAAATTGATTTTGTGATGATTTTTGACGGAAAATGGATTCCGTCGAAGATTATTGACGGAAAATGTATTCCGTCGAAAATGGATGAATTAAATTAATGCAAAAGAAATTTATTTTGTGAAGTTTTTCGACGGAAAATGAATTCCGTCGAAAATGGATGAATAAAATAAATGCAAAAGAAATTGATATTGTGAAATTTTTCGATGGAAAACGGATTCCGTCGAAAATGGATGAATAAAATAAATGCAAAAGAAATTGATTTTATGAAGTTTTTCGATGGAAAATGGATTCCGTCGAAGATTTTTGACGGAAAATAGATTCCGTCGAAAATGGATGAATAAAATAAATGCAAAAGAAATTGATTTTGTGAAGTTTTTGGACGCAAAATGGATTCCGTCGAAGATTTTGGACGGAAAATGAATTCCGTCGAAAATGGATGAATAAAATAAATGCAAAAGAAATTGATTTTATGAAGTTTTAAGATGGAAAATGGATTTCGTCGAAGATTTTGGACGAAAAATGTATTCCGTCGAAAATGGATGAATAAATAAATGCAAAAGAAATTGTTTTTGTGTAGTTTTTCGACGGAAAAAGAATTTCGTCGAAAACGGATTAATAAAATACATGCAAAAGAAATTGATTTTGTGAAGTTTTTCGACGGAAAATGGATTCCGTCGAAGATTTTGGACGGAAAATGAATTCCGTCGAAAATGGATGAATAAAATAAATGCAAAAGAAATTGATTTTATGAAGTTTTTGGTTGGAAAATGGATTCCGTCGAAGATTTTTGACGAAAAATGTATTCCGTCGAAAACGGATGAATAAAATAAATGCAAAAGAAATTGATTTTGTGAAGTTTTTCGACGGAAAATGGATTCCGTCGAAGATTTTTGACGGAAAATGAATTCCGTCGAAGATTTTTGACGGAAAATGAATTCCGTCGAAAATGGATTAATAAAATAAATGCAAAAGAAATTGATTTTGTGAAGATTTTTGAATGAAAATGAATTTCGTCGAAAACGGATGAATTAAATATATGCAAAAGAAATTGATTTTGCGAAGTTTTTCGACGGAAAATGGATTCCGTCGAAGATTTTTGAAGAAAAATGTTTTCCGTCGAAAACGGATTAATAAAATAAATGCAAAAGAAATTGATTTTGTGAAGATTTTTGACGGAAAATGAATTCCGTCGAAAACGGATGAATAAAATAAATGCAAAAGAAATTGATTTTGCGAAGTTTTTCGACGGAAAATGGATTCCGTCGAAGATTTTTGACAATAAATGAATTCCGTCGAAAATGGATGAGTAAAATAAATGCAATAGAAATTGATTTGATGAAGTTTTTCGACGAAAAATAGATTCTGTCGAAGATTTTTGACGAAAAATGTATTCCGTCGAAAACGGATGACTAAAATAAATGCAAAAGAAATTGATTTTGTGAAATTTTTCGACGGAAAAAGGATTTCGTCGAAAACGGATTAATAAAATAAATGCAAAGAAAATTGATTTTGTGAGTTTTTCGACGCAAAATGGATTCCGTAGAAGATTTTTGACGGAAAATGTATTCCGTCGAAAATGGATGAATTAAATTAATGCAAAAGAAATTTATTTTGTGAAGTTTTTCGACGGAAAATGAATTCCGTCGAAAATGGATGAATAAAATAAATGCAAAAGAAATTGATATTGTGAAATTTTTCGATGGAAAACGGATTCCGTCGAAAATGGATGAATAAAATAAATGCAAAAGAAATTGATTTTGTGAAGTTTTTGGACGCAAAATGGATTCCGTCGAAGATTTTGGACGGAAAATGAATTCCGTCGAAAATGGATGAATAAAATAAATGCAAAAGAAATTGATTTTATGAAGTTTTAAGATGGAAAATGGATTTCGTCGAAGATTTTGGACGAAAAATGTATTCCGTCGAAAATGGATGAATAAATAAATGCAAAAGAAATTACTTTTGTGTAGTTTTTCGACGGAAAAAGAATTGCGTCGAAAACGGATTAATAAAATACATGCAAAAGAAATTGATTTTGTGAAGTTTTTCGACGGAAAATGGATTCCGTCGAAGATTTTGGACGGAAAATGAATTCCGTCGAAAATGGATGAATAAAATAAATGCAAAAGAAATTGATTTTATGAAGTTTTTGGTTGGAAAATGGATTCCGTCGAAGATTTTTGACGAAAAATGTATTCCGTCGAAAACGGATGAATAAAATAAATGCAAAAGAAATTGATTTTGGGAAGTTATTCGACGGAAAATGGATTCCGTCGAATATTTTTGACCGAAAATGAATTTCACCGAAAACGGATGAATAAAAAAATGCAAAACAAAATTGATTTTGTGAAGTTTTTCGACGGAAAATGGATTCCGTCGAAGATTTTTGACGGAAAATGAATTCCGTCGAAGATTTTTGACGGAAAATGAATTCCGTCGAAAATGGATGAATAAAATAAATGTAAAAGAAATTGATTTTATGAAGTTTTTCGTTGGAAAATGGATTCCATCGAAGATTTTTGACGAAAATGTATTCCGTCGAAAACGGATGAATAAAATAAATGCAAAAGAAATTGATTTTGGGAAGTTTTTCGACGGAAAATGGATTCCGTCGAAGATTTTTGACTGAAAATGAATTTCACCGAAAACGGATGAATAAAAAAATGCAAAAGAAATTGATTTTGTGAAGTTTTTCGACGGAAAATGGATTCCGTAGAAGATTTTTGATGGAAAATGGATTTCGTCGAAGATTTTTGACGGAAAATGAATTCCGACGAAAACGGATTAATAAAATAAATGCAAAAGAAATTGATTTTGTGAAGATTTTTGAATGAAAATGAATTTCGTCGAAAACGGATGAATTAAATAAATGCAAAAGAAATTGATTTTGCGAAGTTTTTCGACGGAAAATGGATTCCGTCGAAGATTTTTGAAGAAAAATGTTTTCCGTCGAAAACGGATTAATAAAATAAATGCAAAAGAAATTGATTTTGTGAAGATTTTTGACGGAAAATGAATTCCGTCGAAAACGGATGAATAAAATAAATGCAAAAGAAATTGATTTTGCGAAGTTTTTCGACGGAAAATGGATTCCGTCGAAGATTTTTGACAATAAATGAATTCCGTCGAAAATGGATGAGTAAAATAAATGCAATAGAAATTGATTTGTTGAAGTTTTTCGACGAAAAATAGATTCTGTCGAAGATTTTTGACGAAAAATGTATTCCGTCGAAAACGGATGACTAAAATAAATGCAAAAGAAATTGATTTTGTGAAGTTTTTCGACGGAAAAAGGATTTCGTCGAAAACGGATTAATAAAATAAATGCAAAGAAAATTGTTTTGTGAGTTTTTCGACGCAAAATGGATTCCGTAGAAGATTTTTGACGGAAAATGTATTCCGTCGAAAATGGATGAATTAAATTAATGCAAAAGAAATTTATTTTGTGAAGTTTTTCGACGGAAAATGAATTCCGTCGAAAATGGATGAATAAAATAAATGCAAAAGAAATTGATATTGTGATAAATGCAAAAGAAATTGATAATTTTTCGATGGAAAACGGATTCCGTCGAAAATGGATGAATAAAATAAATGCAAAAGAAATTGATTTTGTGAAGTTTTTGGACGCAAAATGGATTCCGTCGAAGATTTTGGACGGAAAATGAATTCCGTCGAAAATGGATGAATAAAATAAATGCAAAAGAAATTGATTTTATGAAGTTTTAAGATGGAAAATGGATTTCGTCGAAGATTTTGGACGAAAAATGTATTCCGTCGAAAATGGATGAATAAATAAATGCAAAAGAAATTATTTTTGTGTAGTTTTTCGACGGAAAAAGAATTTCGTCGAAAACGGATTAATAAAATACATGCAAAAGAAATTGATTTTGTGAAGTTTTTCGACGGAAAATGGATTCCGTCGAAGATTTTGGACGGAAAATGAATTCCGTCGAAAATGGATGAATAAAATAAATGCAAAAGAAATTGATTTTATGAAGTTTTTGGTTGGAAAATGGATTCCGTCGAAGATTTTTGACGAAAAATGTATTCCGTCGAAAACGGATGAATAAAATAAATGCAAAAGAAATTGATTTTGGGAAGTTATTCGACGGAAAATGGATTCCGTCGAATATTTTTGACCGAAAATGAATTTCACCGAAAACGGATGAATAAAAAAATGCAAAAGAAATTGATTTTGTGAAGTTTTTCGACGGAAAATGGATTCCGTCGAAGATTTTTGACGGAAAATGAATTCCGTCGAAGATTTTTGACGGAAAATGAATTCCGTCGAAAATGGATGAATAAAATAAATGCAAAAGAAATTGATTTTATGAAGTTTTTCGTTGGAAAATGGATTCCATCGAAGATTTTTGACGAAAAATGTATTCCGTCGAAAACGGATGAATAAAATAAATGCAAAAGAAATTGATTTTGGGAAGTTTTTCGACGGAAAATGGATTCCGTCGAAGATTTTTGACTGAAAATGAATTTCACCGAAAACGGATGAATAAAAAAATGCAAAAGAAATTGATTTTGTGAAGTTTTTCGACGGAAAATGGATTCCGTAGAAGATTTTTGATGGAAAATGGATTTCGTCGAAGATTTTTGACGGAAAATGTATTCCGACGAAAACGGATTAATAAAATAAATGCAAAAGAAATTGATTTTGTGAAGATTTTTGAATGAAAATGAATTTCGTCGAAAACGGATGAATTAAATAAATGCAAAAGAAATTGATTTTGCGAAGTTTTTCGACGGAAAATGGATTCCGTCGAAGATTTTTGAAGAAAAATGTTTTCCGTCGAAAACGGATTAATAAAATAAATGCAAAAGAAATTGATTTTGTGAAGATTTTTGACGGAAAATGAATTCCGTCGAAAACGGATGAATAAAATAAATGCAAAAGAAATTGATTTTGCGAAGTTTTTCGACGGAAAATGGATTCCGTCGAAGATTTTTGACAATAAATGAATTCCGTCGAAAATGGATGAGTAAAATAAATGCAATAGAAATTGATTTGATGAAGTTTTTCGACGAAAAATAGATTCTGTCGAAGATTTTTGACGAAAAATGTATTCCGTCGAAAACGGATGACTAAAATAAATGCAAAAGAAATTGATTTTGTGAAATTTTTCGACGGAAAAAGGATTTCGTCGAAAACGGATTAATAAAATAAATGCAAAGAAAATTGATTTTGTGAGTTTTTCGACGCAAAATGGATTCCGTAGAAGATTTTTGACGGAAAATGTATTCCGTCGAAAATGGATGAATTAAATTAATGCAAAAGAAATTTATTTTGTGAAGTTTTTCGACGGAAAATGAATTCCGTCGAAAATGGATGAATAAAATAAATGCAAAAGAAATTGATATTGTGAAATTTTTCGATGGAAAACGGATTCCGTCGAAAATGGATGAATAAAATAAATGCAAAAGAAATTGATTTTGTGAACTTTTTCGACGTAAAATGGATTCCGTCGAAGATTTTGGACGGAAAATGAATTCCGTCGAAAATGGATGAATAAAATAAATGCAAAAGAAATTGATTTTGTGAAGTTTTTCGACGGAAAATGGATTCCGTAGAACATTTTTTATGGAAAATGGATTTCGTCGAAGATTTTGGACGGAAAATGAATTCCGTCGAAAATGGTTGAATAAAATAAATGCAAAAGAAATTGATTTTGAGAAGTTTTTCGACGGAAAATGGATTCCGTTTTTGACGGAAAATGAATTCCATCGAAAATGGATGAATAAAATAAATGCAAAAGAAATTGATTTTGGGAAGTTATTCGACGGAAAATGGATTCCGTCGAATATTTTTGACCGAAAATGAATTTCACCGAAAACGGATGAATAAAAAAATGCAAAAGAAATTGATTTTGTGAAGTTTTTCGACGGAAAATGGATTCCGTCGAAGATTTTTGACGGAAAATGAATTCCGTCGAAGATTTTTGTCGGAAAATGAATTCCGTCGAAAATGGATGAATAAAATAAATGCAAAAGAAATTGATTTTATGAAGTTTTTCGTTGGAAAATGGATTCCATCGAAGATTTTTGACGAAAAATGTATTCCGTCGAAAACGGATGAATAAAATAAATGCAAAAGAAATTGATTTTGGCAAGTTATTCGACGGAAAATGGATTCCGTCGAAGATTTTTGACGGAAAATGAATTTCACCGAAAACGGATGAATAAAAAAATGCAAAAGAAATTGATTTTGTGAAGTTTTTCGACGGAAAATGGATTCCGTCGAAGATTTTTGACGGAAAATGATTTCCGTCGAAAACGGATGAATAAAATAAATGCAAAAGAAATTGATTTTGCGAAGTTTTTCGACGGAAAATGGATTCCGTCGAAGATTTTTGACAAAAAATGAATTCCGTCGAAAATGGATGAATAAAATAAATGCAAAAGAAATTGATTTTGATGAAGTTTTTCGACGAAAAATAGATTCTGTCGAAGATTTTTGTCGAAAAATGAATTCCGTCGAAAACGGATGAATAAAATAAATGCAAAAGAAATTGATTTTGTGAAGTTTTTCGACGGAAAATGGATTCCGTAGAAGATTTTTGACGGAAAATGGATTCCGTCGAAAATTTTTGACGGAAAATGTATTCCGTCGAAAACGGATGAATAAAATAAATGCAAAAGAAATTGATTTTGTGAAGTTTTTTTTTCGACGAAAAATGAATTCAGTCGAAAATGGATGAATAAAATAAATGCAAAAGAAACTGATTTTGTGAAGTTTTTCGATGGAAAACAAATTCCGTCGAAAATGGATGAATAAAATAAATGCAAAAGAAATTGATTTTGTGAACTTTTTCGACGTAAAATGGATTCCGTCGAAGATTTTGGACGGAAAATGAATTCCGTCGAAAATGGATGAATAAAATAAATGCAAAAGAAATTGATTTTACGGAAAATGGATTCCGTAGAACATTTTTTATGGAAAATGGATTTCGTCGAAGATTTTGGACGGACAATGATTTGTCGAAATGGATGAATAAATAAATGCAAAAGAATTGATTTTGAGAAGT
>JAVKPL010001781.1:0-17037 GCA_032173675.1 Gastrolobium villosum
CATTCCTTTTTTCTTTCTTTTTTTTTTCTTTTTTCTTCTTTTTTTTTTTTTTTTTTTTTGAAAATAAATTCACATTGGGTTGCCTCCCAATGAGCGCTTGTTTAACGTCACGAGCCTGACGGGGACTCTTTGCACTCATGGTGGTTGGAAGCACGCTACCAATGATGACCCACTTTTCTTGATCCAATGTGCCTTTCCAGGATCATATGTATGTGGGTGAGGAAGAAGTTTCTCAGAAACTTTAAGCTTAATTTCCACAAGTTTCTCCTTACTCTTGTACTTTTCCACCTTAACCTTTGGTTTGCTTTCTTCACGCCGCTGATGGACTTCCTTTTTACTCCTTTCCTCAACCTTTTTCGCTGCAATGTAATTGACTTGATTTTGAGGTTGAGAGACAGGCAATGGAGATTCATTTGTAAGTACCTTGAATGTTGCTTGCTCTCCATCCACGCGCATTATCAACTCACCCTTTGGTACATCGATTAGCGCTCCTGAGGTCGCTAGGAATGGCCTCCCGAAGATCATAGGCACACTGGCATCTTCATCAATGTCAAGAATAACAAAATCAACAGGAATTAGAAATTTGTCTACCTTGACGAGCACATCTTCAACAATACCATGTGCTTGCTTTGTTGAGCGGTCGGCCAGTTGAACATTCATTCTTGTTGGCTTGACTTCATCAATTCCCAGCTTCTTCATCAGGGTTAATGGCATCACATTAACGCTGGCACCAAGATCACATAAGACTCTCTCTATAGTTGTCTTGCCAATGGTGCATGGAATACTGAAGCTTCCTGGATCTTTCAACTTTGGAGGCATGTTTTTCTGTAGGATTACACTACACTCCTCTATTAATGTGACAGGTTCATCCTCTGTGAGCTTCCGCTTCTTAGATAATATCTCCTTCAGGAATTTGGCATATGAGGGCATTTTCTCTAGAGCTTCTGCAAAAGGAATATTAATCTGCAATTTTTTAAAAATTTCTAAAAATTTAGAAAACTGCCTTTTTTGCTCATCTTGCTTGGGCCTCATTGGATATGGCACAAAACGAGAAAAATCCATTGGTTTCTTTGGATCTTCAACAAGTTCCTTTTTTGCCTTTTCTTTTTCTTGCCTTGCAGGTTCTTCTTTCTTAGTGGCAGGTATTTCCACTTCTTTCTCACATTCTGGCTTAATTAATGGTTCATCAACTTTCTTTTGTTGAACCAATTTTTGCTTGTCTTGAGGAGAAATCACAACCCCGCTTCTGGTGACTATTGAATTGCAATATTCTTTCGGATTCACTTCAGTATCACCAGAAAACTGCCCTTGAGTTCTTTCCGCTAATTTCCTGGACAACTGGCCTATCTGAGTCTCCAAATTCCGAATGGAGGCATCTTGATTTTTGTGATAGGCCATGGTTTCCTTCATGAAAGCACTTGTACTTTCCATGTGATCATTTGTAGTCTTAGAAAGCTGTAGCATAGCTTTCTCTAAATCAGATGGCTCTTTCTGTGGGAGAGGAGGAGGTTGTAGGAAGTTATTGGATTTATAATCCAAACCTCCCCCTTGATTTCTTCTTTGGAAATTGTTCCCTTGACCATTATTCTGATTCCTTTGATATCCCTGGGTGTTTTGTGGTGGCCTTGGATCATACCACACTCCATTAACTTGGAATGCATCAGCTCCCATAAGTGTGGGACACTCATTGGATTCATGGTCTTTCGTACAATACTCACAAGTAATTGAATTAACTTGACTTGTGGATAATAGCATTTTGTCCAACTTAGCATTCATATTTGCTAATTGTTGTGAAATCACCTTCTGTTCAGCTAAGGTAGCATCTTGATTTCCAAGTTGTAGAATTCCCCTTTTCACTTGAGTTGATTGAGTGGACTGGACTTCTGTTGAAGCATTTTCATTTCGTGCCATGTGGTCAATCAACTCTAAAGTTTCTGCTGCAGTCTTTCTTCCTATGGTTCCTCCAGCTGCACCATTGACAATCATTCTTGTGTCTGGTGTTATTCCATTGTAGAAAACCCTAACCTTCTTCTCATTTGGAAAGTCATATTGAGGGCACTTTCTGATCAATTCTTGGAATCTTGTCCATGCTGCACAAAGGGTCTCTCCCGGTTGTTGAATAAAATTGGTGATTTCATTCACCAACTTGTTGTATTTTTCCCGAGAGAAATGTTCAGCAAAGAACTTGGCTGCCAACTCATCCCATGTTCTTATGCTATTAGGGGGTTGTCGGTCCAACCACCTAAGACTCTTCCCTATTAATGCAAAAGGAAACAATCGGAGTCGGATTGCATCATCAGATACCCCATTATGTTTAGTGGTGTCACAGATTCTTAAAAATCTGTCCATGAAGTCATGAGGATCTTCATAATCTTCACCACCAAAAGGAGTCTTTTCCACCAGGTTGATGAGGGAAGGGTTGATATCAAAATTGTTGGCTTGAATATGAGGCCGGACAACACTAGAATTCGGCCTTGTAAACATAGGGGCCAAAATTGACTCCATCAACTCTGGTGCAGGAGGCTGATTGTTGGGACCTCCTCCATCATTATTATGGTTTGCCATATCTTTTGTGGATTGATCAGGTTCACTTATCGGGTCTTCCCAAATTATCTGCTTGGCAACTTTTCTTAATTTCCTTTCAGCTCTTGTGATTTCTGGATCAAACACAAGATCTTCAGGAGCAAGTCTACCTCGCATAAACTTAAAGAAGATGATCAGTAATACCTGTACAAATGCAGGTTAAGATAGAACAAACCCTAAAATGACAATTAAATAAAAACAATATTCAAGCTCAAAGATCAACGGTTATTTATAATATTGGAATTTACAATCCCCGGCAACGGCGCCAAAAACTTGTTGCGAACTCGGCAAGTATACCGATCGTTCCAAGTAATAAAAGTGATAAGTAAGTATCGTCTCCACAGGGATTGTAGACCAAGTACTATAATAACCAGTCCCCTTAAGTTGAATGGATCAAAAGAGGGTAGCAATAGTTGTTGGTTTAAAAACAAAAAGTAAATTAAAAAGTAAATTGCGTATTTTTAGGGTTTTCTGAAGAAAGAGATGAAGAAAGATTGAATTATAAAAGATGTAAAAAATAATTGAGAAAATATTGCAGTAAGAGGACAAACACCTTTCTGATCCCCACCTTGTAATCTGAATCAAGGTTTACATTCGATTTACCCATTGATCAAACGATTCACCATCTTTTATTTGATTGGTTAAGCCCTAATCCCTTAGTGATCTTAACCTTATTAACCCTATTAGAACCCTAATCCCTTAGTAATTCCTTTTTAGGTTAAACGTATAACTCGATGAATCTTTCACGTTTGCGGTTCATGTAGCCTATCCCTAGTGCATACATGAACAGTTACTTTCCTTCTTGTCAGGAATTAGGATCCCAATATCCCTATTGCGAACCCTAACCCTCGCAATCCCATTAGAATGATCAGATCTAAAAGAATTATAGATGAAGAGCAAAGGAAACTAAATGCAATTAGATAAATAAACATAAACCTGATCCAAATTACAAGGGGTTCACATCAAGGGTTGTGACCCTTACCACAATAAAAATAGATCTAGCCAACCATGACTGATCTTGAAAAATAAAACATAAATTGAAAAGAAAAAGAAGAAGAACTAGAAGAACACGAAGAACTTTGAAGAACTCGAAGAACTCTGAATTCTCCTCTGAAGAAATCTGAATTGTGAGGAGTGGAGTGTAGCATCCGCTGAATGTGTGGAGGGGACCCCTTCAAATAGCAGCCAATTAGGGTTTCCGTGCAGATTACGAAAATATCCCTCTGATAACGTTAGGATTAAATCACACTTATTACATAACGGAAGAATTAAATTACACTTTATTACAAAAACGTATAACGGAAATATTAAATTAAATCAGATTTGAATTCAAATTTTGAATTCAAATTTTGAATTCAATAGTGGTGTGATCCTCTGGCGCCTTATTCGATCTCTCGCGCGGTCTTCCCTTCTTTGTTTTTCAAATTTTGAATTTCTTCACCTCTTAACCTATAAAAATATAGAAAAATCAGTGAAAGTGTGTCTGAACATGGATTGTTAATAATTCATTAAAAATAATAACCTTTATTACTGAATTACTGTCAAATCCTTATTCTTTTTACTCTGAAATATCTATATGATGAAGGCATATCAGCATCCTATAGCAGTCCTGCCAAGAGGTAAAGGAACAAGATTCCAAGTATTGTTAGATTGCAAAGCATCAAATTCCATTTGCATAGGCTTAAACCAATGTGGACTGAGTAAGGCTTGTTTCACTGTGGAAGGCTTAATGTGAGTCAAAAGGGCCAGATTGTGTTCTGCAGTTTTAGATCTTGTAATAATAGATCTAGAAGAAGATAAGTTGCTGATGTCAGTGGAGGGAACATATTCAGATTGAGAAGAAGGAGAAAAAGATGAGGAGCTGGAAGGTGGGGACTGTTAGTCAGTATTAGAGGGTATGAGAGATGGGGAAGTGATAGGTGGTGGTTCATCAGTGACAGAAGGTGAGTGAATAATAGGCTGTGTAGTTTGTGAATGAGTAGAAGTGGATGATTGAGTATGTTGTGCAGTGTTAGGTGGAGAAGACAGACAGTTGCTGGTTTGTGGTGATGGACCGGGCTCCAAAGAAGGTGAACCCGAGGAAGACACTTGAGGAAGAAAGGAAATTGAAATAGACAATGGACTAGATGAGGGAGAAACGGGACATGGCAGTTGTTGAGACCATATGGAATAAGGGAACTTATATTCATTGAACAAGACATCTTTAGAAATGTATACTCTTCCTTCAGGATTCAAACAGTAATAACCTCTGTGGTGTGGGGAATAACCAAGAAAAATGCACTCTTGGGACCTAAAATCAAGTTTATATCTGTTGTATGGTCTAAGAAAAGGAAAGCAAGCACAACCAAATATCCTCAAGAATTTGTAATCTGGATTTTGGTTAAAGAGTTTATGGTATGGTACTTCAAAATTAATGGATGAAGATGGGAGTCTATTTATAAGGTAAGTGGCAGAAATAAATGCATAGTCCCAATATTGCATAGGGAGTGAAGCATGTGCCAATAGGGCTAAACCAGTTTCCACTATATGTCTATTCTTTCTTTCAACAACACCATTTTAATGGTGTGTGTGTGAGGACAGGTAAGGCGATGGGAAATGCCTTGATGGTTCATGTATTGAGTGAAAGTTCTGTATTCTCCCCCAATCTGTTTGTATGGCTTTAAGAGGTCTTTGGAATTGATTTTTGGTCATTATATGGAACTGTTTGAACACTGCTAGAGCCT
The DNA here is from genome assembly GCA_032173675.1 of Gastrolobium villosum. Taxonomy (NCBI): domain Eukaryota; kingdom Viridiplantae; phylum Streptophyta; class Magnoliopsida; order Fabales; family Fabaceae; genus Gastrolobium; species Gastrolobium villosum. The sequence continues at coordinate 5,307 of JAVKPL010001781.1, forward strand.
TAGATTTCTGCTTTAGTGGGTAAATCCAGGTGTACCTTGTGTAAGCATCAACAAATGATATGTAATAGGAATAACCCAATGTTGATTTTAAAGGTGAAGGTCCCCATAGGTCACTGTACACCAGTTCAAAAGATTCTTTATATACTGCTGTAGAGGGTTTTGAAGGGAGTCTATGTGACTTGGCAACACAACATGAAGAACAAAAACCATCTGCCATTTTATTGACATGAACATTACAAGACTTCAATACATTTTTAAGTGACTCAAAGTGTGGATGTCCTAAGCGATAGTGCCACAGAGAATATGTAGATTGTGAATTTATACAAGACTGACTATTGTCATCAACAGACTTACAATGACTACTAGACATATGACATGCAGAATTTATTGTAGATACAGTAGTGTTATGACAGATAGAGGATACTTCAAAAACATTATTGGAGGAAGTTCCCACTGATGAACCAGATTGCAGCAGTTGAATAGAAGGAAAATAGTACAGACCATCTGAGCTAACAGTCCCTTGTAGAAGAACCTTATGTGAAGCCTGAGATTTAACAAAGCAAGTGTGAGGGTGAAACTCAAAAAAGACAGCATTATCCTTTGCAAACTTACTATCACTGATAAGATTTTTTGTGATTGAAGGAACCAAAAGCAGATTATTGAGATGTAATTGAGCGTTAGAATCAAAAGGAGAAGAAAAAGAGGAAGAGCCAATAGCTTTTATTGGCAAACCTTGACCATTGCCTATAAAAACCTGGACCGAACCAGGTAGTTGATGACTTTGTATGAGATTTTGAGCTCCACCAGTGACATGACTTGAAGCTCCAGAGTCTGGAAGCATTCCATCATAGGAACAGAACTTGGAGCAGGAAGAAGACCTCGCTGACTTGCAATTAGAGCTTGTGGTTGAGTATTTGATGGTCTGACATATTGGTATGACCTTTGGCCTTGTGGTTGAGGTGTAAAAAAGTGTGAGACAGATGGATTTTGTTGTGGAGGCAAGGTTGGAACAAAATTTTCATCATAGCGATGCCAGCAAGAGTTAACACCATGACCAAACTTGTAGCATAGTTGGCAGTGTACATTGGATATGTTTCCACGACCTCTACCTCTATTGAAACGACCTCCAAATCGTCCTCTTCCACGATTCTGAGTAAAATTGGAAGATAAGTTCCTTTGTTCACCTCTGTTCTTCTGACTCTGAACCTGAGTGTCACCTTCTTCACTTTCTATTTGCTTTGTTTGCTGTGTTAGGTTAACAGCTATGGTATCTGACATCAGAGATTCATTTTGCTTCATCAATAGTTGTTCATGAGCTAGTAGTTCAACACCAAGATCTGCTACAGAATACGACTTCTCTCTTCCATGAATCAACATAACAAAGGCATTATAATCTGATGGAAGACCTTCAAGGATCTGTTCAGTGTGTTCTTCTACAGAAATTGGTTTTCCAATTGCCTTAGAGAGTCACAGATAGTTTTAATTCGTGCAAGATATTCCTTCCATGACCTTGTGCCTTTCTTGATGGTTTTGAACTCAGATCTTAAATGTCTTGCTTTGGATTTCATTGTTCCATGAAACAATTTATGTATATTCTCCCAAGCCTCAAATGAATGCTTCACTGGTAGTATGTTATTAACAACTTGCTCAGAAATAGTTGAAAGGAGCCAGGTAAGAAGCATCTGGTCGTGTGCGAGCCACTATGCATATGTGGGACTTAGAATATCATTTTCACGATCTGCATCTGATTCATACTTGAGTGGAATCTTCGAATTCACAAGGAGCTTGTGTAACTAGTGAGATGTGATGACTGGATCTATAATCTTATTCCAAAAGAGGTAGTTATCCTCTGTAAGTTTGACAGAAACTTGAAGATTGAAGAGAGAAGAAGAGGTTTTAGACTCCATCAAATTTTCTTGAGACGTCCGCGATTGTGCTTGAGTTGATTCACCTTGTGTGCTGCTGTTCGTGCTTGGATCTGAAGCGGAAGACATGTGCGTGGATGATATGGCTCAGGCCCTCAGAATGAGAGCTTTGATACCATATTGAGATTCTGTGTAAAAGCCACAGAAGCTTGAGTAGATCTCAGAGTGTGAGAGAGAGAAACAGAGAACGAGAGAAGAAAACAAGAGAGAGAAAAGGATTCAGATTTGATTGTATTAAAGTGAGAAAAAGGTTACATGTTGATGGGACACTTGTCCTATTCATAAAAGAGAAAGGACAGCTCAGCAAAGCATGGGTATTGTGGGTTCAATTAATACCCAACGGACCCAAACAAGATAACAGAAGGCAGTTACAGATCAATTATAGATCTAAAGTAAAAGCTATCTACTGTTACACAAGTATCATAGTAAAATGTACCATAGTAACTGAGTAAAATATACAAGGTAACTTAGTAACAATTAACACAAGGTGATTCATCTTAAATACTAAGTCTGTGTTTTGTTAAAATTAAAATATTGATAGAAAAATGTATTGAAAATCCAAAAATACCCTTTTTAGATTTCGAATCTTTCATCAAGGTCTTTCACAAAGAAGTTGTCATCAAGCCTGTTGAAAACACACCACAGTAAAAGGAAGCAAAGATCTTGATCTCAACCGAAAATACCCCTTTTGTCTCAGCACATTGGTGCATATATGAAGAACTCATAGTTGATAACTTGATGTCAGAAGAGGTCAACTTTGACTTTGATCTACAACCAACACAACCATTTTAGGAAACTAGAGGGCTAAAGAATCATGCAGTTATAATGTTAAGAACTTGTTGAATACAATAAACAAGTGCCACCATCTTTAGCATCGTTGGAGCTCCTAAGAAGTTATGGAAGCAGGTTCAATAGGCTAAGTGGGCAAAATATAAGCAATACTGAAACTTGATTGAATCACCAAAACAAGTCAACAGAAGAAATAATAAGAGTGGCTGGAACAAGGTATGTACAATTCTCTGCCCCTTGGAACGATAAGGGGAATTTCCGTAAGAAACACCAAGCGCATTTTTCCACTTGCCTTGTCATATGGAAATACCACCTCAAAGGTGTTATTTTCAAACAGTGATTTTAACATCACTTTACACACACATCTGAATTGATGGGGAAAATCGTTCCCTAGTATTTTTTTTTCTAAACTTCTACCGAACATGGTGTAATTAAATACCCACTTTCATTTACCCAACAATCCCACAACAACCCACCTACCAAACACCCCCTAAGACTTGTTTTGTAAAAAAAGTTTTGAAAATTATAACTATTTTTTTTTTTATTTTGAGAATTAAATTTAGATTTGTTTTGTGTTTTAAATTTTAACTTTCTAAACAAAAAACAAAATAAAAAAATTCTTATTTCGTTAACTGTTCTATAAAACAGATATAAGAATAAAAAAAATCATAACACAATCAAACAAATCTTAAACTTTTAAAATTCTCATTTCGAGAGTTTAAGTGAAATTTCACACGTTTTGAATAATCCTAAAGTGGGGGGGAAACAACTTTTGGTTCAGACTTGAGCTCATTTTTTCAAATATTTTATCCATTCAGGATAAAATTAATTGAAAATATGGCATTGATCTAACTAAAATAAATTAGTTTAAAATTATTTTATGATTTTCAGGATTTTACTAGAAACCCTAACTTTTAAGGGCTATTTCAGGAAAGCTAGAGCACCTTCATTTGATGGAAGTTATAACCTTGAAACTACTAAAAGCTAGCTAAGGAATAACTACAAACGATTTTAAAAGTGATGCATGCACATTGTAAAGAACCTTGGGATACACCACCCCAAAAGCTAGCTCAAAGGGTGGGAGTGCCCAAGACCTTATAAACTTCACATTAGTTGTTCAATTCAACCCAAAAGCTTAAGCTGGTGGGTGAGGGCTTTTTAATGGTTTTTATATATTTCAACACGCCTCCTCACACGAGAGCCCACTGGGCTTGAAAGGTGGACAATGCACAGGCCCACCTACCTGTGCAAACAAAGAAATTCCACTTGAAAGAAAGTGGGGGGCAGTGAGGATTGAACCCGGGACACGAGGCTCTAATACCATGTAAAGAACCAATTCAACCCAAAAGCTTAAGCTGTTGGGTGAGGCTACATTAATGGTTTTATATATCTCAACACGCCCCCTCACACGAGAGCCCATTGGGCTTGAAGAGTGGATAATGCAACAGGCACAACCTACCTGTGCTAAGAAATTCCACAAGAGAAAGTGGGGGACGGCGAGGCTCTGATACCATGTAAAGAGCGAATTCAACCCAAAAGCTTAAGCTGGTGGGTGAGGGCTTTTTAATGGTTTTTATATATTTCAACACACATTAATGCATAAAGTCACCCATGTTTTCATGTTGCAAGGTGATGCGAAACAATGGTAGCTCGGCTGGATGAGGACCAAGCAGCACAAATAAAGTGAGAAGTATTTCAAACTTCCTTTCTCAATTATATTTCTCAACTAGAGTTAAAGATATAATTTTCCATCTTCTAAGTAAAATATAGAGGGGAAGGCCTTCGAACGGAAATAAAATTGCTCTTTTATGTAGCGTTGTTATGAATTTTCTTGTAATTTGAAAGGGATTTCGAAGAGAGAGAGAAAGAGAGGGAAAGATTCAGAAGGAAGAATAGATTGTCAAGCTTTTCATGCGTTTTCCTTTCACAAATGTTCTTTTAATACATTCTAACAAGTTCCTAACTGAATTCTAATTGTTGGACAAGTGGCTTCAATACTCAAGAGGGGGGTGAATTGAGTTTTACAAAATCTTTTCGCAAAGTAACTCCTTTGATGTTTTAAAGACTATTTCTTCAATAAAGCGATTTAATAAGAAATAATCTAAGCGTAGGAGCAAGAAAAAGAATAGCAAAGTAATCAAGCTAGTATACAAAGACAATCTAAAAAGGCAATTTCAATACGTAAATAAAGAGATCAGGGTTAGAGAAATTGCAAACTAGATGTATCCTGGTTCGGTCACCACCACTGTGACCTACGTCCAGACTGAAGCCGCTTGATCAATTCTTTTTACTAACTATCAAGCTTGAGGGTGCTTGACAAACCACTACACCTTTTCAAGACTTCGGGCTCTTGATGCCTTACAACTTTTCACTCCAAATTTTCTTAGGAATTTGGTGACCTTTCAAGTGTATAGGGTTCACTCCCCTAACTACTCAATAAATCAAATGAAGGTGTTTAACAATAGCTAAGTACTCTCAAAGTGCAAATAATACAAGTTGAAGAACAATGGTATATGACACTCTCACAAGAATAAAGCTCAAAGAGATTTTATGATAAGAAGACAAAAATAATGCAAATAGGATGAGAATTAATGAGCAATAATGATCAAGAAGTGTGTCCCATCAATGGGAACAATAGCCTCCATTTATAGAGGGCCCCCAAGGCCTATTTCCTATCCATTTTCGCAAACTAGCCGTTATTTTTGTCTTTGTACAGTGGGTAATCGATTACCATTGATTGGGTAATCGATTACCATGAAGGGTAATCGATTACCATGGTTTGGTAATCGATTACCATCCTGTCAACAGGTTGGATTTCACCCTCACATGGTTTTCTATTGATTTAAAATAGTTTCAAATATTATTTAAACAATTTATGAATATAGAAAATATATTTTCATGTTAGAAATGTATTTCAATGTTGATCGATGATTTAATGCATGTATTTGAAAAATACTTTGAGCTTTGTTCATGTAAGGAATCAATTTACAAATAATCCTAAGTCCTATATATTATTTTGAGTTTAGACTTAGAGACTTCTCTTGAAGCTTGAATCTTGATCTTGTTTGGACTTCTTTTTTATGGTTGCACCATGAGACTTTCTTTCCATGCTTGTTTGTTATCATCAAAATCGTTGAACCTTTATGTTCTTTTCGTTGAGTGCATTGGTTCCACAATCTCCCCCTTTTTGATGATGACAAACTCAAATTAAAAAAAAAAGGATTAGTATTGCATGTGTTTAGATAAATATAGAATTGACACTCTCCCTGAATATATGATTGATATATAAGGTGTCATTTATTTTCCTTTATATTTGAATTTTATTCTCCCCCTCTTTAAGTTAAAATATGCTTACGATTTTTTTTTCAATTTTCGTATGTTTCTCCCCCTTTGGCAACATCAAAAAGGATGAGTAGGTAAAGAGAAAAACATGAAACAATTCATGCAAAAATGAGAAGGAAACATAATAGAGTATAAAAGTGCATAATAAACCAAAATCGAAGCAACCATAGTTCATAACGTTAGAGTCCTAGAGAAGCAAAATATTCAAAGTATCATGGCAAAACAGAAGCATAAGATAAGTCCAAAAAGCATAAAGACAATAACTAATAAGAACTAAAAGTCATCAGAGTCATGTGGAGGCGGTGGTGGTAGAGATGGAAGAGGAGGAATGTTGAGATGATCCTCAATGCGCTTCAGACGAAGCTCCGTATTAGCATGCCTAAAGTTCAAAGTGGCAAAGCCGGATTCCATAGTAGTCTGTAGCCGATTTAGAGATGTGAGAATGAATCCCAAAGTATGGTCCGCTGAGGAAGAAGAATCAGCAGGAGGATCAGCGGCTGGAGGATGAGGGTCCTCATGAATGTCAGCAGGACCTGCTCCAACGTCAGGAGGAGCAGTCGTTTTACACCAGATGCCATTGATTTGTTTGATTTGCATTTGGGCCAGCAGATGCATTCCAAGTTTGTGTACTGCATCGGACAGAGTTTCACCTTCCATGAAGATTTGCTGATGACGCAGAATCTCAACAATGACAGTAGCATAAGGAAGTGCTCCCGAGGAGTTCTCAGCTTTAATCATTTGAGAGCAGATATAATAAGGCCAGTTGAAACTGATTTTGGAACGAATAACCCACATGAGAAAAATATCAGCATCAAGCACCCGAGAGTAGTTAGAGGACCTCGGTGACAAAATGTGAGTGACCACATAATGTAGAATCCGGTTGTCCATAGTTAACATTGACAAGCTAAACTTGGATTGAGTAACTATCATGCCGGGTTCCACAATAGATTGCGTGAAGGCATATTTGTCATATTCGGGAAATGGATACACACCGTATTTGTGTCCGGTGTAGGCAGAGCCAATGATGCAGGGCCATTCACTAGGGGGTACCGAGAAGAGCTTGCCCTTGATGTCAGCTTTGAGTGTATCATTTGCAAAGCTGACAGTGCAGTAGAAGGCTCGAATCATATCTTCGGAGTATGGCTCTTTGAGGAGAGTTAATTCTAGTACTCCAGCATAAGAGAGGAGATCACAAATCTCAAAGCCTTCATCACTCATGAACTGGATATCCAAGCATTTTGAAGCGATGACTGGTCGGGAGGCATAGTGTTCCTTGAAGGTGGCATATTTGGCAGCTGTAGAGAAGTATTTGCCATAAAGACATGAACCGCGTGGCCTCTTGCGAATTGGGTTAGATGAGGAAGCCATAGAATGAAGTGATGAAAATCCTACAGAATAAAATTGTGCCAAGTTAGGTTCCTAATAAATAGCGCACCAGTCAAGTCACAAGATATGAGTACAACTAAGAAATCAGAAAGGGAAGGGGTGCAGGCATATGAGATGAATATATGTAGTAAAAAAATCTGCATGGAAGATTCATGTCCGGGAAGATATAGTGCAGCTAATATTACACAGATATAGTCTAATAATGATGCAGGGCCAATATATTACCCATACTTTGAAGACAACAATACACTATGCGCAAACAGATTCATCAATATGCGCAAAACAGGATAGCAAAACAAAATAACAGTATGCAGGTTTAAATGACTCTCCCCAAACAGATTCAAATGATTGAAACCCATTCTTTGAAAACAAAACAACAAGCATAAAAAAAACATAACAAATATGAACAGATATGGACAGAACATATATGAAAGGGCAGGGGAACAAATGGGGAGACCCATAATCGATCATGAAGAGGAGGAAACTGTGCATGTGAATCATCTGAATGGCAGAAATAGATAAGAAAATAGACAGGAACAGAATAACAGTTATAGACAGGAACAAATATAATTGTATTCAAGGCAGAAAAAAAAATTACATGAACAGAATAAGAGATATAACAGAATCACTCAACAGAAATGAGAAAAGGCAGAAAATGGAATTGGGAAGAACAAGAAAAAGAAAACTGAACGAAAGAGAAGAAAAAAAATCCAAAAGAAAATGCAGAAAAAGAAAGAACTGATGATTCATGGCAGAAAAAAAATTGTGCAGAAAAAAAAAGAAGAACAGAAACCCTAAACTGATGATGCATGGCATATGATTGTGCAAAGAGAAAGAACCTGGTGATGGACAAGATGAAGGGGGTTAGGTCGATTCAGAGAGGGAAAGGGAGGGGGGACGCGATTCTCTGTTCGTATGTGGCTAGGTCGATTCTGATTTGCGAGGATTTAAACACTGAATTCGCATGGTAATCGATTACCTTAGCATTGGTAATCGATTACCAAAGTGATGGTAATCGATTACCAAAGGGTACTGGGCAGAATCAGGGCTCGAAACAGAGAGAAAAGACAAAAAAAAGTTTGGGGGGGTGTGGAGTCCATGTGACATATAACAGATATAATATTTTACATGGAAAAGGAAAAAAATACGTTTCAAAGGCAAGATTAGTTGAATTAAGCATGAAGAGATTTAGCAAGTAATGATACAATCATGTGTATGATGGATCAATGAGACCAATTTCCCTTCTTAAGTTATAGAATACTTCCCTTGGGAGTGGTTTGGTGAAGATGTCTGCCAATTGCTTTGAGGATTCCACAAATTCCAAGATGCAATCTCCACTTTGCACATGATCTCTTATGAAATGATGTCTAATATCAATATGTTTAGTTCTAGAGTGCATGATGGGATTCTTTGTGAGGTTTATGGCACTAGTGTTATCACACCTTATAGGGATGTGATCAAGTTCAACCCCAAAGTCCTTGAGTTGTTGTTTCATCCAAATGATTTGAGCACAACAACTACCGGCCGCCACGTATTCGGCTTCGGCCGTGGACAAAGCCACACTATTTTGTTTCTTGCTATGCCAAGATACTAAAGAGCAACCAAGAAAGTGGCAAGTGCCACTAGTGCTCTTCCTATGCAATTTGCATCCCGCAAAATCGGAATCGGAATAGCCTATTAGCTCACATGATGCACCCTTAGGGTACCATAATCCCGTTTGTGAAGTGCCCACAAGATATCTCATAATTCTTTTTACGGCACTTAAGTGTGATTCCTTAGGATTAGCTTGGAATCTAGCACACATGCATACACTAAACATGATGTCGGGCCTACTTGCGGTTAAGTAAAGGAGTGAGCCGATCATACCTCGATATCTAGTGATCTCTATGGATTTACCTCCTTCACCCTTGTCTAAAGAACAAGATGTACCCATGGGAGTATCGATGGCCTTGGAGTTGTCCATTCCAAATTTTTTGAGTAACTCCTTGCAATATTTAGCTTGGTTGATGAATATTCCATCCTTTTGTTGCTTTATTTGGAGACCGAGAAAGAAGTTGAGCTCTCCCATCATGGACATCTCAAATTCACTTTGCATAAGGTTGGCAAACTCTTCACAAAGGTGAACATTAGTGGCACCAAATATAATGTCATCAACATAGATTTGTGCAAATAATAGATGATCATTTTTCTTCTTTATAAAGAGAGTTGTATCCACTTTTCCTCTTGAAAATCCTTTTTCTTCTTGAAAATCCTTTTTCTAAAAGAAATTTACTCAATCTTTCATACCAAGCTCTTGGAGCTTGTTTCAAACCATATAAAGCCTTTTTAAGTTTAAAAACATGGTTAGGTAAGTCATGATCTTCAAAACCGGGAGGTTGATCAACATATACTTCTTCTTGAATATATCCATTTAAAAAGGCACTTTTAACATCCATTTGAAAGAGTTTAAAATCCATTATACATGCAAATGCAAGTAACAATCTAATAGCTTCTAATCTAGCAACGGGAGCATAAGTTTCATCATAATCAATTCCTTCCTCTTGATTATATCCTTTAGCAACAAGTCTAGCTTTGTTTCTAGTTATTATGCCATTTTCATCAAGCTTGTTCCTAAAGACCCATTTGGTTCCAATTATTGGATAATCATTTGGTTTTGGCACAAGTTCCCAAACTTGATTTCTTTCAAATTGATTTAGTTCTTCTTGCATTGCCAAGAACCAATGTTCATCAATAATTGCTTCATTTATGGTCTTAGGTTCAATTTGAGAAACAAAAGCTAAGTGATTACAAATATTTCTAATTGAGTTTCTAGTAGTTACCCCTTTAGATATATCACCAATTACCGCATCAATGGGGTGTCCTCTTGCTACTCTCCAATCTTGTGGTAGGTTGTTTCCATCATTGGTTTGTTGACTAGGTGTTTCTTCATTGTTTGCTTCCTTTTCTTTTTGCCTTTCATTTTCCTCTTTGTCATTCAAGTTTATGTTTTCCATGCTTCCTATAATATCATCATCACAAAGTTCCTTTCTAGGCAAGGCATTGTTAGTTTCATTAAATACAACATGAATAGACTCTTCAATGACCATTGTTCTTTTGTTATAGATTCTATAAGCTCTACTTGTGAGTGAATATCCTAGAAATATGCCTTCATCAGCTTTAGAGTCAAATTTGCCAAGGTTTTCTTTTCCATTATTTAAAACAAAACATTTGCAACCAAAGACATGAAAATATGAAATATTGGGTTTTCTCCCTCTGTAAAGTTCATAGGGAGTTTTTTTCAAAATAGGTCTAATTAAAGCACGGTTCATAACATAACACGCGGTGCCAACGGCTTCCGCCCAAAAATATTTTGGAAGATCATTTTCATTTAACATGGTTCTAGCAAGTTCTTCTAATACACGATTTTTCCTTTCTACAACTCCATTTTGTTGTGGAGTCCTAGGAGCGGAAAAATTATGTTCAATGCCATTTTCTTCATAAAAGAGTTCAAAATCTTGATTTTCAAATTCTCCACCATAATCGGTTCTAATTTAAACAATATTTGAAGATTGTTCATTTTGAATGAGTTTGGCTAGTCTCTTGAATGATTTAAAAGCATCGCTTTTATATGTAAGAAATAAGGTCCAAGTATAGCGAGAATAATCGTCTACAATGACCAAAGCATAGTAATTGCCACCAAAGCTCATAGTTCTAGTTGGTCCAAAAAGATCCATATGTAAAAGTTGTAAAGGCTTTGTGGTAGAAACAATATTTTTTTGATTTAAAAGAAGCCTTTACTTGTTTTCCCATTTGACAAGCATCACAAACTTTATCTTTTTCAAATTTGAGCTTTGGTAATCCAATTACTAAGTCTAAGGATATCAATTTACTTAATTGACCCATGTCAATGTGTGTTATTCTTCTATGCCATAACCAAGAGTCATCTTCCTTACTAATCAAACATTTATCGTCATTTGAAGGCATACCATTTAAGTCTATCATATAAATATTATCCACTCTATGACCAATAAACTTAACTTGCCCATCAATTATACTTTCGATTTTACAAGAGGTTGAGTCAAAAATAACTCTATAATTTTTATCACATAATTGACTAATGCTAAGCAAGTTATGTCTAAGGTCCTCGACGAGTAAAACATTTTCTATAGAGACAGAGAAGGAATTACCAACTTTTCCGATGCCGAGTATCTTTCCTTTGTTGTTATCACCATAGGAAACATGTCCATGCTCTTTCTTTGTGAATGATTGAAATTTAGTTACATCTCCCGTCATGTGACTTGAGCACCCAC
>JAVKPL010001782.1:0-17193 GCA_032173675.1 Gastrolobium villosum
ATGATATAGGTTATATCCTTTAAAATGATAGATATTTTTCACATATTTTTTATATAAGTGAAAATTGAACACATAAGCTAATATAATTTACCCAAATCTTTTACCAAAAATATTTTAAGTTTTAAATAGAGAAAAATTATAAATTGTAGCCCGGGTCAAATTACAATTTTAACCCGAGTAAATTATATTTAATTATATAATTATACGTATAATTTGTTAAAATTTAACCGGGACAATGCCACACCCACGCATGGCTCCACCACTAAGTTTTGCGCTTGCCGACTCAAGTGATTATTTGTACAACAATTTTTATTTATAATTTTTGAGAAGTATTTCAGTTTTTGCAATAGAATATTTTTTTCTATCACTCTCGTATACAAATAAGTAAATTCTATTATAACAACAAAAAAAGCTAATGAATCATAATAGAACATACTCACTTTTATATAAATATATTAGAGAAAAAATTTATCCAACAAAAATAAAAATATTAAACCCTTTCTTTTTATAATGTATATGAGCAACAATTTAAGTAAATCTTCAAAGCTGAGTCATAATCGCAACTTCTTTTTTATTTTTTTTAATATACTACCATTTGAGGTGAATCAACTCGTGTATTTAATAAGAATTAATTTTTCTCCAACTACTCAATCTGTGTTGTCAAATCAAATATGTATAATCACAACTTCTTTTTACATCTTGAAGAAAAATAATAAAAAAAAAATTAGTTTTGCTAACAATGATATTGATGCTAAATTTCTTGCAAAGGATCAAAATGAACAAAAATAAATACATGGAAAATTGGCAATGATAAAAAGTTCCCCCTTTACCCGTTTATTATCCATGCCACATATATAAAGAAGGGGTGAAAGGCCTTTGGATGAACCTTATCTTACAATGTTAATGATATTACATCTCAGCAACCTTAACCCCAAAATTAATATGTTAAAATAGCATGCCATTCTTGCTGAGAACTATAACACCTCAAATATTTAAATGTATTTTTATATTATATTGTGAAATGAAAGTTGGTGGATTAGTGAAAATCCAAGGATTATGGCCAAAATGGGCAAAAAGGGCAAAATGGTAATTTGCCAACCGTGTGTTATGAGGCAAAAATACTGAGTTAGAGATTTCATATGACAAAAGTAATGCTGGAAATGGAATCAGGGCGAAAAATTGAGTGAATAGGCAAATTTGGGAAAATTTGATGAATAGTGATTTTTTAGTGTTAAAATGCTGGTGTGAGTGTACCAATAGGTGTGAAATTTTTATCAATGTTTTGGAGAAATAAAAATATGTCATGGACTGGAAAAATATTTAGATTAAGGATTTGTGATCGGAATTTTTATCGGGGTTAAAGTTAGATCGCGTGTGGGACCCGTGTGACCGAAGTCACTTGGCCCCACCCTCTTTTTCTTCTTCTTTCCTTCTCTTTTCTCCCTTATATGCGCGCACCTTCCCTGCAAAAGAGCAAAAGACCCCATTTCTCCTCCATTCTTCCCATTTCATCATTTCTCCACCGAATCGCTTGATTTTGGTGTTGAAATCTATCGTAAACAACCTTCCAAAGCCATTGGTAACACTTAGAAGCCTTGAATCCACCTCCTTGGCTGCGTTTTTGGCAAAGTCAGATTCGACCCACTTGAGTTTTTGGAGTTTTCTTGGAGTTTTGATCTTCTAATGGTTTAGTGAAGCCTTGGTGGTGATCATACAACACATTGTGAGTATATTTGTGGTATGTTTGTGTTTGATTTCATAGATCTATGAATTTGTGTTCAAACCTTTGATTTTAGATGTGTGATGATAGAGAGCCCAAATGGAAAAATGCTATTAGATGAAAAGGCCTTAGAATCATGTTTGTAAGCTAGAAATGCTATGTTAAATTTTGGTGAAAAATATAGGTTTTTAACTTAGAGGAATTTGAGGAATTTTCATGAAAAGTGAGTTTTGGTGTAATTTGGATTTGATGATTGTTGTAGGGTGCCTCACACGGACGGAATTGTGAAAAGTTAAATTGGAGCATACGTTTGGAACGGATTGCTAAGTATTGAGGTAAACTCTTGGAACTTGGGTTTAATCCCTAGTGTGCTCCACCACACCTAGAGGAAGGTTGTGGTTGGATTATGTGGTTATGACATGATGTGATTGTGTGCTTGTATGCATATTGCTTGTATTGTGTGAAAATTGTGTGGTCACTGGCCAGTTGACGAGTGGAGTTTGGACATCCGCTGGGTTCATCCTTGTGAGAATGCCAGTCGGGTATTGCCGTGGAGTCGACTCTGGGAGCGGCGCCAGGATGATCCAAACGTGGGACATCCGCCGGATAGGGCTCATGAGGAGTTCCGGTTGGGTATTGCCATGGAGTCTTCTCAACCATGGGAGAGGCGCCAGGATTGTCTCGGGAGTTATATGATGGAGTCCTTGAACATGAATCCATGAGTGGATGTTCTTGGGTGTCTCCAGGTGGATGGTGATATTGTTTTACTTGCATATTACGTTATGTCATATTTGTACATTTTAGTGAGCCATGGAGTGGAGAGAGCCTCTAGCTCCATTGGTTTACTGAGATATATCCGTATATCTCACCCCGTGTTTGGGGGACCACATTTCAGGTCATTATGAGCCGGGAGGAGCTTCGGGCAAGAAGCCCGTATAGTGGACATTGGTTTGGCATGCGGTGCATTGGGATTGCATGACATTTTGGAGGAGTTATGGAGTGCACATAGCATACCATTAGTATTTTGAGACTTAGGTCATGAACATATTGCATGATGTTATTCCATGCTTTTGTTAGTGTTCATGGTTATATGCTAAGTCTTGTTTATGTTTCATTATTCATGGCATGGATAACTGTATATTTTGAGTGAGCATGGGACTTGTCCATTGCCACATTCATAGCCTTGAAGTCTTGATGAGTAATGTTGTAAAAATGGTCCATATTTGTATGTAAATGGCCATTATTTGAGAACCTTGTAAATGATGTTTAAACTTAAGGAAAATGCATGATGGAAGGGCCTAGAGCCTACATTAGGATATGATTATGTGTTATGTGGAGTACCAAGGGGTTAGGGATGGATTACACACCCTCTTTGGGGCTTAAAATACTGTAATCTGTCATTTAGCTGCATAGTAATCGATTACCCAAAGCATGGTAATCGATTACCATGCAACAGGGGACGAAAAATTGGCTACTGTCTTCACTGGTAATCGATTACTGGCCTTTGGTAATCGATTACCATGTGAGGTAATCGATTACCCAAGGTTGGTAATCGATTACCAGAACAGAGGATTGAGAAAATTGGCTACTGCCTCATTTTTGACAGGTGGTAATCGATTACCACCCACTGGTAATCGATTACCACAGTGTAAACTTTGAAAATTCAGGTTTTTCTAGACTAAAATGAAGGGGCTTAACTTGATGGGTAGAACTCCAAATGATACGTGGTTTGAAACCACGCGTAGATAACGTAAAGGACTATAACTTGGTAAAATGAGAGAGAAAGATGGTGAGTTTAAATGAATTGAATAAAAAGAAGGATTTATGATGTTAGAAAGTGTATGATTCCGCAAATTGCATTTACAATTATAGTGTGGTTTTAATTGATTACGGAAAATGTATTGATGTAAAGGAAAAGGAATATGTTAAAAGAAAAATTTGCCCGTAATTTAATTAACCTAATCACTGTGATTGTAACTGCGCTTAATATCATAATCAATGTTAACAATACCGGTGTACAACGGGCTGTTACATTTTATGGTATCAGAGCAGTTTTGTTTAGGGAACTCTGATTGTTTGTGTATGTTGTATCTTGTGTGCCATAGCTATCTGTGAACTATTTATGATTAATGTATATGTGATTCCGCAGTGTGGGTCTGATCAACTCATTCCTTTGTGTTACATGTACAGATATCATGAGTAGGGCACGAGGTCGCCGTGGGGCACGTGGTGCAGGTCCTTTGCCACCGGATCCGGTCACTGCAGTACTGAATGCTCTGCAGGCGGAGACGGCTGCAAATAGAAACATGACTGAGAACCTGATGAAAACTAATCAGGATATGATGCAGGCCTTTATGGCTGAGATGAGGGCGGATAGAGGTCGTCCTAGGAGGGATAATTCACCTCCACACACGGCTACGGTGACTCCTACACCGACGCCATCTGTTACTCCCCAACAGGGGGAGAGTGGGGCCAGTCACCACACTGGTGAGGCTAGCCATCATACTACTACTGATCCGAGCTATGTTCCTGACCCGTCATCTGTTGCCCAATCTACTGGGGCTGCTGGGCAGGTGCTTGATAATGCTGACGATGAGCGTAGGCTCATATCTTTTAGGAAACATAAGCCACCCGCATTTCTGGGGTCAAGGGACCCAAAGGAGGTTACTGCTTGGTTGAGGGGTATGGATAAGATTTTTCAAGTTATGAGATGCCAAGATCCGCAGAAGTTGTTATATTCTGTTTATATGCTGGAGGGTGATGCCCAGGAGTGGTGGGACAATGTGTCTCGCCCATTCGTTATTCAGGGTGAGGTTCTTACTTGGACTTTGTTCGAAGGTCTGTTTCACGAAGAATATTTTCCCCGTGATGTTCGGGAGGCAAAGCAAGGTGAATTTGATAATTTGGTACAGGGAGTTATGACTGTGGATGCCTATGTGGCGAAATTTAATGAACTTGTCAAGTTTGCTAATTATGGAGGTACTCTACCTACTCCTGAGTTCTTGTCAGCTAAATTCCAAAGAGGGCTGAGTGAGAAGATTGCTAAGAGGATGTCTAATACTGCGGTGAGAAACTTTGCTGATTTGGTGACCCAATGTAAGAGGGTCGAGACTGTTTATGGAAGGTATCCGAAATCTGATTCGGCAAAAGAGCAAGATGTTAAGAGGACACCTGGTCCTACTGGAAATACTAATAGAGGAGGTTTCAATAATAATAATAGAGGTAGGGGGTTGCATGTGAGGCAGCCTCCTGGTCAGTCAAAGAGGGGTGGAAATACTGGTGGTGGTGGTGCTTCGAACAGATATTTTACCCCACAATGTGGGAAGTGTGGGAAATACCACAGAGGTGTATGTGGTGCTGGTACGTCGAACTGTTTTAGATGTGGTCAGAGTGGCCACTTTGCTAGAAATTGTCCATCTTCTTCGGGGCAGGCTGCGAATCTGCAGGCCTTGCCGCCAGCTACTACTACTGCTGCTCCTATTGCTGTTGTTCCTACTGTGGGACGAGTTTATACTACGAATGCACAATGTACTGAAAAGGCTCCGAATTTGGTTAAAGGTATAATTTTTCTCTCTAATGTTGATTTATCTGTGTTGTTTGATTCGGGAGCAACACATTCATTTGTGGCGGACTATGTGGCTAAGGCGTTGGACTTAAAGGTAACACGGATGGTTCCTCCGATGCGTATTACTACCGCTACAGGAGAGGTTAGTGAATCGTCTTGGATTTGTGAAGATGTGAAGTTCACTTATTTAGGCAGGGGTTATACCATTGATTTAATTATCTTACCCCTGGCCTCTGTCAATTTGATTTTGGGGATGGATTGGTTGTCTCGGAACTGCGCAATGATTGATTGCTGCGGGAAGAGGTTGTTGCTATCTCACGAGAGGCCGTCTGTTTGTCCGTCCTTGTATTTGTCTGTCAGTCAAACTGTGAAAGCCTTGAAGGCTGGAGATTTGGGATATGTCTTGTTGGGCGGATTGGTGGGTGATAAAAAGGAGGAGATTTCCGCTATTCCAGTTGTTAATGAGTTTGAGGATGTATTTCCGGATGAGATACCGGAATTCCCACCTGAGAGAGAGATTGAATTCTCGATTGATTTATTGCCTGGTGTGGGGCCGATCTCCTTGGCTCCATACCGGATGTCGCCACTTGAGTTGGCTGAGTTGAAGAAACACATTGAAGAATTATCTGCGAAGAATTTTATTAGGCCGAGTGTGTCTCCGTGGGGAGCACCGGTGATATTTGTGAAGAAAAAGGATGGTAGCATGAGATTGTGCACTGATTACCGACAGCTGAATAAAGTGACTATTAAGAACCGGTACCCATTACCGCGTATTGATGATTTATTAGATCAGTTGAGGGGTGCCTGTGTATTTTCAAAGATTGATCTCCGGTCCGGATATCACCAGATTCGGATTAAACCGGAGGATGTACCCAAAACAGCTTTCCGATCCAGATATGGACATTTTGAATATCAAGTGATTCCTTTTGGGCTTACTAATGCCCCTGCGGTGTTCATGGACTATATGAACCGCATTTTCAAACCGTTTTTGGACCAGTTTGTAATTGTTTTTATTGATGACATTTTGATCTACTCTAAGAGTAAGGAGGAGCACGTCGACCATTTGAGGACTGTGTTGCAGGTGTTGAAGGATAAGAAACTGTATGCTAAACCGTCTAAGTGTGAATTCTGGTTGTCTGAGGTGCAATTCTTGGGTCATGTTATTTCTGCAAGTGGTGTTGCAGTGGATCCAAGCAAGATTGAAGCGGTGAGTGACTGGGAACGACCTAAGACTGTGACTGAGATTAGAAGTTTTCTGGGGCTTGCTGGCTATTATCGCCGATTTATACAGGGGTTTTCTGCAATGGTTCTACCGTTGACTCGTTTGACACGAAAGGATACTCCTTTTGTGTGGACCCAGGAATGTGAGGATTGTTTTCTGCTACTAAAAGAGAAATTGACTACTGCTCCGGTGTTGACTCTACCTGATCCGGAGGGTGAGTTTGTGTTATATTGTGATGCTTCTAAGAAAGGTTTAGGGAGCGTGCTGATGCAGGAAGGAAAAGTGATTGCATATGCGTCTAGGCAGTTGAGGCCGCATGAAGAAAATTATCCGATGCACGACTTGGAACTTGCTGCTATTGTTTTTGCCTTGAAAATTTGGAGGCACTTTCTGTATGGGATGAAATTTGCTGTGTTCAGCGACCATAAAAGCTTGAAATATTTGTTTGATCAGAAGGAGCTGAATATGAGACAGCGTAGATGGGTTGAATTCTTGAAAGATTATGACTTTGAACTGAAATACCACCCGGGAAAGGCTAATGTTGTGGCAGATGCATTGAGTAGGAAGTCTGTCAATTTATCTCATATGATGATGTGGGACAATGAAGTGATTGAGCAATTCCGTGACATGAAAATAACGGATTTCTTTGCAGGAAGAATGTGTGATATGGAGTTGACTCGGATTGAAAACGAACTGCACGAGAAGATTAAAGAGACTCAGATTTGAAATGAAAGTATAAAGTATTTGAAAGGCCAGAGTGGCATATCTGTTAATGAACAGGGACTTTTGTTATATCAGGGCAGGATTGTTGTGCCCAAGGAACTTGCAGAGGAAGTTATGACTGAGGCCCATAAGGGTCAATATGCTATCCACCCAGGTGCCACAAAAATGTACCAAGATTTGAAAGTTAAGTTCTGGTGGCCTGGGATGAAAAGGGATGTTGCCGAGTACGTGTCTAAGTGCTTGGTTTGTCAAAAAGTGAAAATAGAACATCAGAAACCTGCTGGATTACTTCAGCCGCTGGATATACCTGAATGGAAATGGGAGAGTATTTCAATGGATTTTGTTGTTGGATTGCCGCGAACTCAAGCTGGTTATGATTCGATTTGGGTTATTGTGGACCGACTCACGAAGTCTGCACATTTTCTACCAGTACGAGTGGATTACACCACCGAGAAGTTGGCTACACTGTATGTAAAGGAGATTGTTAGACTCCATGGGATACCGATTAGCATTGTTAGTGATCGGGACCCGAAGTTTACTTCACACTTTTGGGGAGCTTTGCAGCAGGCTTTTGGCACTCAGCTTCGACTGAGCACTGCTTATCACCCGCAGACTGATGGTCAGACTGAGAGGACCATACAGACACTTGAGGATATGCTGAGAGCTTGCACACTGGAACAGGGTAATGCTTGGGATAAGTACTTACCACTGGTGGAGTTTTCTTATAATAACAGTTTTCATTCCAGTCTGGGTATGGCACCGTATGAGGTTTTGTATGGCAGGAGGTGTCGTACGCCCACTTGTTGGACGGAGGTAGGCGATAAGGAAAGATTTGGTCCGGATTTTGTGCAGGAAACCACAGTTCAAATTGAAATGATCAGGGAAAAATTGAAACAGGCACAGAATCGACAGAAAAGTTACTACGACAATAAGCATAGACCGCTGGAATTCGAGGAAGGTGACCATGTTTTTGTGCGTTTGTCGCCGGTCACAGGTGTTGGCCGTGCGTTGGGTGTGAGGAAGCTGAGTCCACGATTTATTGGGCCATATCAGATTATGAAAAGAGTAGGATTGGTGGCCTATCAGCTTGCCTTACCCCCGCAGTTATCTAATTTACATGATGTTTTTCATGTGTCGCAGTTGCGACGTTATGTTCCGGATGAATCACATGTGGTGATGCCGGATAATATTGAAATCAGGGAGAACTTGAAGACTCCCATTGGTCCTATTGCAGTGTTGGATCGCAGTGAAAAGCGATTGAGAAGTAAAGTGATTCCCATGCTGAAGATTCAGTGGGAAGGCCGCACACCTGAGGAGGCTACTTGGGAGCGGGAGGACGAGATTCTCCGGCTGTATCCTGAGTTAGCGAGCAGGTATGATTTAATTTTGCGGACAAAATTTCAAAAAGGTGGGGTGAATATAACACCTCAAATATTTAAATGTTTATTTTTATATTATATTGTGAAATGAAAGTTGGTGGATTAGTGAAAATCCAAGGATTATGGCCAAAATGGGCAAAAAGGGCAAAATGGTAATTTGCCAACCGTGTGTTATGAGGCAAAAATACTGAGTTAGAGATTTCATATGACAAAAGTAATGCTGGAAATGGAATCAGGGCGAAAAATTGAGTGAATAGGCAAATTTGGGAAAAATTGATGAATAGTGATTTTTTAGTGTTAAAATGCTGGTGTGAGTGTACCAATAGGTGTGAAATTTTTATCAATGTTTTGGAGAAATAAAAATATGTCATGGACTGGAAAAATATTTAGATTAAGGATTTGTGATCGGAATTTTTATCGGGGTTAAAGTTAGATCGCGTGTGGGACCCGTGTGACCGAAGTCACTTGGCCCCACCCTCTTTTTCTTCTTCTTTCCTTCTCTTTTCTCCCTTATATGCGCGCACCTTCCCTGCAAAAGAGCAAAAGACCCCATTTCTCCTCCATTCTTCCCATTTCATCATTTCTCCACCGAATCGCTTGATTTTGGTGTTGAAATCTATCGTAAACAACCTTACAAAGCCATTGGTAACACTTAGAAGCCTTGAATCCACCTCCTTGGCTGCGTTTTTGGCAAAGTCAGATTCGACCCACTTGAGTTTTTGGAGTTTTCTTGGAGTTTTGATCTTCTAATGGTTTAGTGAAGCCTTGGTGGTGATCATACAACACATTGTGAGTATATTTGTGGTATGTTTGTGTTTGATTTCATAGATCTATGAATTTGTGTTCAAACCTTTGATTTTAGATGTGTGATGATAGAGAGCCCAAATGGAAAAATGCTATTAGATGAAAAGGCCTTAGAATCATGTTTGTAAGCTAGAAATGCTATGTTAAATTTTGGTGAAAAATATAGGTTTTTAACTTAGAGGAATTTGAGGAATTTTCATGAAAAGTGAGTTTTGGTGTAATTTGGATTTGATGATTGTTGTAGGGTGCCTCACACGGACGGAATTGTGAAAAGTTAAATTGGAGCATACGTTTGGAACGGATAGCTAAGTATTGAGGTAAACTCTTGGAACTTGGGTTTAATCCCTAGTGTGCTCCACCACACCTAGAGGAAGGTTGTGGTTGGATTATGTGGTTATGACATGATGTGATTGTGTGCTTGTATGCATATTGCTTGTATTGTGTGAAAATTGTGTGGTCACTGGCCAGTTGACGAGTGGAGTTTGGACATCCGCTGGGTTCATCCTTGTGAGAATGCCAGTCGGGTATTGCCGTGGAGTCGACTCTGGGAGCGGCGCCAGGATGATCCAAACGTGGGACATCCGCCGGATAGGGCTCATGAGGAGTTCCGGTTGGGTATTGCCATGGAGTCTTCTCAACCATGGGAGAGGCGCCAGGATTGTCTCGGGAGTTATATGATGGAGTCCTTGAACATGAATCCATGAGTGGATGTTCTTGGGTGTCTCCAGGTGGATGGTGATATTGTTTTACTTGCATATTACGTTATGTCATATTTGTACATTTTAGTGAGCCATGGAGTGGAGAGAGCCTCTAGCTCCATTGGTTTACTGAGATATATCTGTATATCTCACCCCGTGTTTGGGGGACCACATTTCAGGTCATTATGAGCCGGGAGGAGCTTCGGGCAAGAAGCCCGTATAGTGGACATTGGTTTGGCATGCGGTGCATTGGGATTGCATGACATTTTGGAGGAGTTATGGAGTGCACATAGCATACCATTTGTATTTTGAGACTTAGGTCATGAACATATTGCATGATGTTATTCCATGCTTTTGTTAGTGTTCATGGTTATATGCTAAGTCTTGTTTATGTTTCATTATTCATGGCATAGATAACTGTATATTTTGAGTGAGCATGGGACTTGTCCATTGCCACATTCATAGCCTTGAAGTCTTGATGAGTAATGTTGTAAAAATGGTCCATATTTGTATGTAAATGGCCATTATTTGAGAACCTTGTAAATGATGTTTAAACTTAAGGAAAATGCATGATGGAAGGGCCTAGAGCCTACATTAGGATATGATTATGTGTTATGTGGAGTACCAAGGGGTTAGGGATGGATTACACACCCTCTTTGGGGCTTAAAATACTGTAATCTGTCATTTAGCTGCATAGTAATCGATTACCCAAAGCATGGTAATCAATTACCATGCAACAGGGGACGAAAAATTGGCTACTGTCTTCACTGGTAATCGATTACTGAGGCTTGGTAATCGATTACCATGTGAGGTAATCGATTACCCAAGGTTGGTAATCGATTACCAGAACAGAGGATTGAGAAAATTGGCTACTGCCTCATTTTTGACAGGTGGTAATCGATTACCACCCACTGGTAATCGATTACCACAGTGTAAACTTTGAAAATTCAGGTTTTTCTAGACTAAAATGAAGGGGCTTAACTTGATGGGTAGAACTCCAAATGATACGTGGTTTGAAACCACGCGTAGATAACGTAAAGGACTATAACTTGGTAAAATGAGAGAGAAAGATGGTGAGTTTAAATGAATTGAATAAAAAGAAGGATTTATGATGTTAGAAAGTGTATGATTCCGCAAATTGCATTTATAATTATAGTGTGGTTTAATTGATTATGGAAAATGTATTGATGTAAAGGAAAAGGAATATGTTAAAAGAAAAATTTGCCCGTAATTTAATTAACCTAATCACTGTGATTGTAACTGCGCTTAATATCATAATCAATGTTAACAATACCGGTGTACAACGGGCTGTTACATTTTATGGTATCATAGCAGTTTTGTTTAGGGAACTCTGATTGTTTGTGTATGTTGTATCTTGTGTGCCATAGCTATCTGTGAACTATTTATGATTAATGTATATGTGATTCCGCAGTGTGGGTCTGATCAACTCATTCCTTTGTGTTACATGTACAGATATCATGAGTAGGGCACGAGGTCGCCGTGGGGCACGTGGTGCAGGTCCTTTGCCACCGGATCCGGTCACTGCAATACTGAATGCTCTGCAGGCGGAGACGGCTGCAAATAGAAACATGACTGAGAACCTGATGAAAACTAATCAGGATATGATGCAGGCCTTTATGGCTGAGATGAGGGCGGATAGAGGTCGTCCTAGGAGGGATAATTCACCTCCACACACGGCTACGGTGACTCCTACACCGACGCCATCTGTTACTCCCCAACAGGGGGAGAGTGGGGCCAGTCACCACACTGGTGAGGCTAGCCATCATACTACTACTGATCCGAGCTATGTTCCTGACCCGTCATCTGTTGCCCAATCTACTGGGGCTGCTGGGCAGGTGCTTGATAATGCTGACGATGAGCGTAGGCTCATATCTTTTAGGAAACATAAGCCACCCGCATTTGGAAGGAGCATCTCTATGATTTGACTAAAATTTGGTCGATCATTTGGATCCTCTTTCCAACATGAAGTTACAATATGAGCTAAATCCTCAGGAAGGTCTTCAGCACTGGGCCTTGTATTCTGAAATAATTAAATATTTGTGTCATGAATCCTAAGTAAAATCCAAGAATAACATTTACAGCACCATATTCAGTGGTAAGCACAAGTAATATTATGATTATAGTCAGATAAAGATCAGAGATGAATGAGAATAAAAACTAGAGAATTATAATAACCCAATGACAACAGCTTACGAGGTAAAGTTGTCCATGAGGTATCAAGTATCTGAAATGTCACAATTAAACTAGACCCAGTAGTGGTAGAGCATTTCTCCAAAAAAATAAAATGAAGGGGTCCTTTTCTGAAGTCTGATCATCAAAATGTTGCGAGTAAAGTCCCTTTTGGGTCCCTAACAAAAGACACGGTTCTCACTTTAGTTCCTTACAAAACAAAATTAATCGGCTGGTCCCTATGAAATTCAAAGTAGACTTATTTTAGTCTTTTTGAGGGACTAATGTGAGTCTTTTTTGAATTTGTGAGGGACCACGATTTTAAGTAAATGGGTCCACTCTGAATTTCTTAGGAACCTCTAGACTAATTTTTTTTTTGTAAGAGATTAAAATGAGGACCATGTTTTTTGTTAGGGACCAAAAAGGAACTTTACTCAAATGTTGCATATTTGGACACTGGTCATATTTAAATAGAAACTCTAGCACTTGCAACTTTCAAGGAAAATTCTCAATTTCTTTACTACGATAAATATAATATATAATATGGCAAGCAGAAGTAGCAGTCCGAATTCAAAGGTTAAATATGTTTACATAAGTGTCAAGAAATCACAATCCCTTCCAAAATGGCAAAATGTGACTTCACAGTGTAACTATTCTACTATTGGAATGAGGTTAGCTAGTGGCCATAAATTGTGAAAGTATGATCACATTAAGCAGAATTAACTATCAAATAAACATCAGAATGTCATTTACCTTAAAAGCAGCTGCATATGCTGCCTGTAGATTAGACATGCCTTCAAAGGGCAACTTGTTATGGATGAGCTCCCACAACACAATTGCAAAGCTGTAGGCATACACCTTATTGTTGTAATGCTTCTTCTCACCTTGTCTTAGAGTAACAGTGCTGTAAAGCTGCCACCAAACAGGAAAGTAATGATAAATTACTTAATATGGCACAACCCATCTAGGAAATCAATAAATGTTCAAAGTTTCGGCAATTAGGAAGTACTTCTGGAGCCATCCAACGATATGTTCCCGTTTCAGCAGTCATCATCTCTGTTAAGGACTCTTCTCTGTCTAGACCAAAATCAGCAAGTTTAACTGTCTTATGATCTGCTGTCATTTACCTTAAAAGCAACATAGCAACCTCTCGGGAAAACCGAGCCTCTCTCCTTGAAATCTCTTCTGGGGTTTCTCCCTTGTTAATATAATCTTAACAGCAACATTCTGATTTTTATATCTGCAATCAGAAAATCCAACAAGAACAACTCAACATGTCAGCAAATACTCTTATCTAATGGATGCAGAATGTGTATTTGTCCAAACAGATTAGTCCAAACCGTGACTCTGAAATTTGATATAAATCTAAATGAAAGTGCTGACTTAGAAATCAAAACAAACTTTTGAGTTAAATCTTATAAAAAAAAATTAGAACTTTTTATGATAGAAGGATTCAATAACCAAAATTGATTCCAGAAAACAGAACACAGAAAAATTAAAATATAAACAAACACACAAACACACAAATAATCTAGTTTGACTTACTTTCCTTCATAGACTTTGGCATGAGCACCTTCCCCAATTTTTGGCCCAACAAATAGTTGTCTGGGATCTATAAACCGCTCAGCTTCTAAATTGAACTCCTCAACCGAGTGAACCTCATTCCCAGATCTCTAAGAAATTCAAAATGGACCCATTTAGTTGAAATCGTGATCTCTCACAAATTCAAAAAAAAAACCATATTAGTCCCACAAAAGGACTAAAATGAGTCCATTTTGAATTTCTTAGGAATCACGAATAGCCTTTTTATTTGCTATGGACTAAAGCGGGCATCGTAAAATTTGCTGAGGACCGAAAAAGGTATTTACTCTAAAAGTAAAATCCCTTTTGGATCTCTAAAAAAAATATGATCCCCACTTTCATTCCTTAAAAAAAAAGTCAACTTTTGGTCCCTCTACGGTTCCAGTTCTTTGAAAATATGATCCCTCAGAAATTTAATGAAGATCCAATTTAGTCCTTAAAAAAGGACTACTATGAATATTTTTTTTTTTATAAGGGATTAAAGTAAGGACCGTACTTTCTGTTAGGGACTCAAAAAGGGACTTTACTCTAACATTAATCTTGAGGCTAAGATAATAGTGAGAGGAATCTACATGACTGAATAATCGGGCCATATTGGCCTTTATACCTTCATGATTTTGTTTGGTCCAATTATTTGTTCAAGTATGCTTGTAAGACAACAAAGTCTAAAATACCACAATGGATTATGGTCTTGCATTAACTGGGCTAGTCACTGTCCCAAGCCTCATCAGCCTCTTTTGGTGTTCTCCTCTTAGGGATATCACTTTTGATCACATTACTATGTGAATTTGTGGTGTTGTCCAAATCATCCCCAGTGTCCCTCCTACTGTATCCATCAGCTCTTGATACTCTTGAGTCCTCCTCAGCATCTGAAAGCCACATCAAGTTTTCTGAATTTCTATCTATGGATTCAGAATCAATTCTGCAAATTCCTTCTTGCCTCCCTCTCACACTCTTTGTTGCATCAAAGCTATTATGATATTGAGCAGAATCATCAACCTTACCCTCATGATCCCTCACAACATTCCTTTTGTCTCTCTTTATTTGATACGCATACTCATCATCATTGCTGCTGCTCTTATAGTTACCTGAGCCATTTTCTTCCTCATCAGACTCCCACATTGCATTTTCAACATCACTCAACATACCTTCTGATTCGGAATCTTCTATGGCCATATTCCTCCTAGGTTTAGCTTCAGCATGTCTACTTGAACTATCATTAACTCGGGCCCTACCTGTACCAATATTATTCTGCCTCTCCCTTTTCCCCCTACTTTCCTTGAAGGAGTCTCTAGCTTCAATAGAGCCATCAGAATTGCTATCAAGATCACTATCATCTGCGATATTACTGGAATGCCACTCATCATCGTCTTCAGAATGACCATTCTCTTCATCATCACTATCGTTAGCGTGACGCTTAGGACATGTAGTCTGCCGAACCCTTGAGCCTCTAACCTCACCATCATAATCATCATTTCTTGGAGCATCTGATCTTCTGAATCTTCCACCATATTCTTCTCTGTTCCAATATCTAATTCTGCCAAGCTCTTCTTTTTCTTTTGCCTCTTCAGCTTCATATTCTTTATCGGCTGCATCCTCTATCTCGGCGATGAATTGATCTAACTCTTCCTGATCACTATCGATAGAAGGCTCTGACTCTTCCAAACCTTCAGTAGGTTCTGTTATTGACTGCTTGACTTCATGGAAGACATAAGGGGTTCCCTCTTTCTTGTCAATGGCATTGAAGAATGTGGAAGCAACTCTCTGGATGCTGGCCATGGCAGTTGGATCCTCAGGATTTACTCCCATTCGTCGGAGCTGCTGTTATATTTTCTTTATGTTTAATTTCTGGGATTCAAGAGCTTGCTCAAATCTGGCCTTGAATAGAGCCTGTATACAACAACAGGAACGAATACATTACCTCCTCCAGTATGAAGTTGTTTGTATAGTAGATACCAAAAGCCCGTAACTAGGGACCAAAATGACGGTTTAAAAAAGAAAAAAACAGACATCAGATTTGAGCAGTCAAGCCTACATCTAAACATAGTCATATTTTCATAAAGGTTGTCATGAAAGCATAATCATTTAAACCAAAGCATTTCATTTCTGTTAAGCCATTAACAAACTGTCCCGAACTAACTTATGTTTGGGATGATTTAGAAAATGATTTTTCTTTCTCCCAATACATTCTTTTACGGATTTTTTTTTAATAGAGATTTGGGGAGAGGGGGGCGAACCGGAGCAGTGGTAAAACTGTTCCTTCATGACTAAAAGGTCGTGGGTTCGAATTCAGGAAACAGCCTCTTTGCAATTATGCAAGGGTAAGGTTGCGTACAAGGATTTCCTCCACCCCACACTCGCTAGTCGGGTTTAACGGGGAGTGGTTTATTTGGGGAGAGGGGGAGGAGGATGAGGGGGAGTGTCAAAGCAATCTTACCAATACAGCTATAATAAACAGGCATGTATCAATACTTTTCCATTATAATGAACACTATTGGTACCTAAATATTATAGTTCATGATTCTGAAGTTAAGCCTTTGGCACCTCAACCACTACAGGCAAACCATCAACCCTGTTTAAATACAGGCAGAAAAGTGGTACAGTCCAATAAGGAATACAACAATGCAAACGTACCTTCCTCTTTGTAAGGGTGTTAATAAGTATCAAATTTTTGGGTTGGCGATAGTTTCTACCACGGAACATAATGATTGTTTTCACATTATGAACATTTATCACAATCCCGCCACTTGATCTTGCAAGCATTGTAGCCATTTCTTTTATTTTTTCCTTGGGGAAGTTTCACAACAAACTTGCACAGTCTCATGAAACTTCCAATGGAGATGCATATTTTGCACAACTCCTCCGAAGACTCCACGAACACCAACCGGAACATAGTTCTTATTCCTGAAGCCAATTTTTTTAAATGCCTGAAGTTGTTCAGGTGTTAAGAGCTCCGGATCATGCCGAGGAGGAGGCAGGTCTGGTAGCTCATATTTCTTGAGTTTTTGTAGTAGCAATGCCACTTTCTTCTTGGCCTGCAATATTTGGAAGGCAGGCAAATAAGATTTAATCAAATGTTCATCTAACAAATACTACAACAAACATGCAAAGCAAAAGAAGAAACAAGAAGAATCTCAAGCAGTACTCTCTCTCTCTCTCTCTCTCTCTCACACACACACACACACACACACATCAACCCAATTTTCACTTCCTTATTCAACCCAATTTTCACTTATTGGGTTTCATAGTATTCAATCAATCAACAAAACACACACACACACACAAAGATAGTTTTCATCTCTTATCAACCC
>JAVKPL010001783.1:0-16832 GCA_032173675.1 Gastrolobium villosum
ATCCGAGAAGACCTGGTTCATCATCCTCTGGTACGTGGCTCCAGAATTTTTCAGTCCGAATGGCATGACGTTATAGCAGTAATTGGCTTTCTCAGCAATGAATGCAGTTTTTTCATGGTCATCAGGATGTAATGGGATTTGGTTGTAGCCGGAGTATGCGTCCATAAAGGATAGCATCCGGAAACCAGATGAGCTGTCGACCAGTTGATCAATGTTTGGCATCGGGTATGCATCCTTAGGACATACCTTATTTAGGTCCGTGTAGTCGGTGCATACTCGCCATTTCCCGCTTGGTTTCTTTACCATCACCACGTTGGACAACCAAGTCGTATATTGTATTTCTCTAACGAACCCCGCTTCTAGCAGTTCTTTGACATGGTCTTCCAACACCTGACGTCGCTCCGAGCTGAGATTGCGCTTCTTTTGGGCTACCGGTTTTGACCCCGGATATACAGAAAGCTTGTGGCAGCAAAAGCTCGGATCCACCCCGGGAATGTCAGATGACCTCCATGCGAAAACATCGCGATTTCGGTCAAGACATGCAATCAGGCTCTGCTTGTCGACTGTGGCTAGATCCTTGCCTATCTTGGTGACCTGCCCCGGTTCTCCAATATTTATAGTTTCTAACTCGCCCTCTGGCTCCGGTCGCGGCATCTGCTCCTCATCTCGCATGTCGAAGTCGACCATGTTAACCGATCTGTGTGGAGGAGGTTTGTTACCAGGCTGGCTAATTCCCGTAGAAGTGTTGGGATCCCTCGTCACCATTCGAACAGATCTGAAGTAACAGTCTCTAGACTCCTTCTGGTCTCCAGCTATAGTGAGCACCGTACCCTGTTTAGAGATCATTTTGAGCTTTTGGTGCTTGGTAGACACCAACATGTCCCAATCATGGATTGTCGGCCTCCCCAGGATCATGTTGTACTCCGAAGGGAAGTCGGCCACGATAAACCGCACCCTTTCAGATCTGTATGCCTCCTTTGTGCCTAACGTCAACCGCAAATCAATGTACCCTTTGGGTATGGTGTCTTGCCCATTAAAAGCAATTAAGGCTGTGTTACAGGGCCGAAGATCTTCCTCGTCAAGATTCATTTTTTTAAAGGCCTGCCATAGGATGACGTCAGCGCAACTTCCATTATCTAAGAAGATTTTTTTGACCTTGCAGTTCACCAACGTCCCAGTGATAACCAACCCGTCTACGTGGCCTGGTATCACGTCGTCCAACTCTTTTCTTGTGAAATACAGCAACGGTGGTTCTGGCTCTTCTTCCTTGAATCTAGGACGTTCTCTGATGGAGAGCACCTCCCTGAGGTACTTTCGCCGGGCGTTCATAGTATCGCCACCTCCACCAAACGCGCCACTAATAACATTGCATTCGAATTCCGGCTCCTGGAATTCGTCATCATCACGGGCTTGCTTATTGCTGCGGTTGTCCTCTTTAAATTTTTTATTCTCATTAGATTGATTGACAGACTTGCCTCCTCTCCTCTTTCGATTTCTCCATCCCTGAGTGCGGATGAGATATTGACGTAACTTTCCTTCCCGGATGTATTTCTCAATGGCATCCCGGAGGTCCCAGCATTCATCTGTAGAGTGCCCGGGGCCGTCATGGAATGCACAGTATCGTGATTGGTCCAGGCCGGCTGGATGCTGCAATGGCCGAGGTTTTTCCACGGTCTTCATTTCGGTAGAAGCCACCTCACGCCAAATCTGCGACCGAGGAGCATTCAATGGAGCATATTTCTCATACCGCTCTCGAGTTGGGAAACGTTCGTCTGGCTTTTTCCCCCGCGAATCTCCTGGCTTTCTTGGCCCCGGCCTATCGGATTGACCCGGATGATGCTTCTGGTCAACATTTTCCAGCTCCATTTGCTCGAGTTCTAAATATTTCTTAGAACGCGTGTTGAATTCCACCAGGGTCCTGGGTGGGTCCTTATAGATCGATTTTGCCAGTCTAGAGCTTCCATGTAGGCCGGCAATCACTAGATGTAAATGAACATTTTCTGATAACCCAGGCACCTGTAGGGCAGCAAGTTTGAATCGATCAAGGTACCTTTGTAGTGTTTCTCCGGATTGCTGTTTGATTTTGCCCAAGGCAAATTCTGATTTTGGTTGTTTCTTGCTGGTGGCAAAATTCAACAAGAATCGCCCTCCGAATTCTTCGAAAGATCGGATGGACCCTGCCGGTAATGATGAAAACCATGTTTGTGCCGCCCCTGTTAACGTTGTTGCAAAGAGCCTAGTAATCAGAGGTTCTTCGATGCCCTTGATATACATAGCCGTATCAAATGCATCTAGATGCACTTGCGGATCTTGGGTGCCATCATATTTGATTAATTCTGATAAGTTTAAGTTGTCTGGATAAGGAGCCTCCACGATTTCATTTGAGAAAGGACTGTCATTGTACAACCCCCTGTTGTATTTCCTCCTGTATATTCCGGCAACGTTATCCGGGCTACGTTGCAGGGGTCGATGCATCGTGGCCGCGTCGCCACTTTCTTGCCTATCTTGTGCATTTAAGTGCCTAGGCATTCGGGTCGTCTGGTCGAGGCCCAGATCTGCTTGCTCCACTTGCGTATTTGAACGCCTAGGCATCCGGGTCATCTGATTAAGACCCAGATCTGCTTGCTCCCCTTGCGTATTTGAACGCCTAGGCATCCGGGTCATCTGATTCAGACCCAGATCCGCTTGCTCCCCTTGCCGTGGTCTTTGAAGGCCGGATCTTGGTACCCCCATTGTTGAACTCGGGTTCATAGGGATCCCGGTAGGGCCAATTTCCACTGGTTGTTGATCTTCCATGCGAGGGTTTGAACGGCGTAGATCTGTGACTACGCGATCAACAGCTCTGACCGGATCCGGACTAGTCATCTGCCGGATCCGGGCCTCTAGTTCGTGGATCTGCCTTGCATCCGCCTGTCTCTGCAGCTCGCTTCGGCGTTCCCACTCCTCCATCCGGCGCAGGAGTGCATCCATGGCCAGATTCAGGTCTTGTCGGCCAGGTTCCTCGATGGGCTGCAACCCCTGCATATATGGCGCATCAGGGTTACAGGCTGGAGCGGATTCGGAATCGGAGTGCACCTCGCTAACGTGCACGGCATCTGGATCGGGATCTGTAGGCTGGAGTGCTGCTTCCCGTTCCTCCTCCTGATTGGATGTCAGAGGGGGACGGAAACCGCTCCTTGTGGCTCTCACCATTACTCTTTCGGATAATGCGTGGGTCGACGTTCGAGTTTCCCACAGACGGCGCCAATGTTCTGCCTGTTGGCAGATGTGTCCAACGTAGGTTGGATGATTAATCTCGGATACGAGTGTTTCTCTCTAGATGCCTATAGATTAGGTATCTGGGAGGAACAGGGATCACTGACACTGACCTAGGCGTATGCCTTCGAGGTGTGTGTGTGTGATCTATAGTGTTTGGGATTAGAAAATGTGTACCTTACTGCTCTGCCTTACCTGCCTTATATAGCCCGGCTCTAGGGTTTGGTGGCTGGCCGAGGTGCAATGTAGGTGTTGGGCCGAGGTGCGTAGTGGGCCTCAGTCTGGCCCATAACAGTTACGTAGGCTAAAAAAGTAATTTTGCTTCTAATTCAAGAAGGTTGCATATAATTCCTAAGGGGTTTTAAAATTATATTGCGGTAATCTAAGGTAATTGCTTTGTAAATTCTAGCTTTTTTTTCTGATGACAATTTCCAAATCTTTTGCTGAGTAAATTAACTAGCTAAAATTAATAAATTGAAATTGCTGCTACATTAATTAATAGTATTGAGATATATAAAACCATTAAAAAGTCCTCACCCACCGGCTTAAGCTTTTGGGTTGAATTGGTTCGTAACTTGGTATCAAAGCATCATGTCCCGGGTTCGATCCTCGCCGCCCCCCACTTTCTTTCAAGTGAAATTTCTTTGTTCGCACAGGTAGGTGGGCCTGTGCATTGTCCACCCTTCGAGCCCGGTGGGCTCTCCTGTGAGGGGGCGTGTTGAAATATATAAAACCATTAAAAAGTCCTCACCCACCAGCTTAAACATTTGGGTTGAATTGGTTCTTAACAAATAGCAACCGGTTAAGTTACCAGTTAAGGGACAAGAAGAAACAAAAGTTTGGGGTCTTACCTCCCTCTCGTTACACATGGGAATTTGAACCAGAACCATGGGATAGTTACATGCAGATCCTTCAATATCATCAACCTTAAGGGGATCCCCATCAATCTTTGGCTTAATCTTCCTGTATTTTATCCAGAAGCACCCCAAGCAAAGCAGCATACGATCCACTGATTGTATAAGAAACAAAACAACACAAAACTTTGAGAGTGCCTGTATTGGGGGAGCAATGTACTCAGCACGAAACCTTAACCAAACAACATAAACCATTTGCATCAACCCTTCCAAATCCGAGGTACGAGGAATGTGCAAACTGGGATTCCTAAAATGCCAACCTTGCAAATAAGCAACCACCTCAAACATCAGAACTACCAAAGAAGTGACAAGGAACACTTTGATGACTCTAAACAACACCTTCCCTTTTTCCAACTTCTCACTCTCCTCCATAGCCACACCTTTCCTATGAATCAACCTCTTCTTAATAGTTCCAAGCAACGACCACAGAACCGTGGCAAGCCAAGTGACACAGCCAATAGCACGATGAGCCTTGAGAAGCAAGAACCATGTGACTTGCTTAGCATTCTTGCCACGGTTTTTCTCAACTGGTCTGAATGCAGCATCAGCACCATTAATCTCCATAACAGAGAAAGTGGGGTTCTCCATTGTCACCACCACTGATGTTCCTTTCTGAGTATCCTTCATCCACCTATTGGAAAAATCAAAGCTTGGAGCCATTTCCTCTGTAATGAGTTTGGACACAGATTCACAACTTCACACAAATAGCAACAGTACAATTACACCTATACATACAAATATGAAGTAATCAAGAAGACACCAACTTTATAGATCTTTCATACTACCCATTAAGATTAAGGACTCAGATCTAAAAACCCATGAAAATGAGACAAACCATTTTGTGAAAAACAGCATTTAAGAAAATGCAGACACATAAAAAGTGAGAACGTGAATTGAGTGAGGGTCTTCTTTTGTAGTGTGAAGGAACTCTTTGAAGGGTCCCTAACATGGGAAAGTCACATTTTATGAGGGAAAGGTATCTGCAGCTGTCAGAGATGCTAACATCAAGTGGGGTTTCATCTCATGATCCACTTAACTAAATCCACATTACCCCAACCAAAGTTTAATTTACAATACATGAGTTTTTAGCAAATGTAATCAAAATCAAAAACTGAAGGATGAAACATTGGAGAAATGTTTTGACCAGAAGACAACACTTTCTTATCTTTTCAAGATAATAATTTTAATATACACACCATTGCTCTACCCACGTTAGGAGTGGAAGATTCTCACTACAGCATTGAGTTTACTTATGTATAATACATGATCATAAAGAATTTAATGTTGATTTATTGTCAGAGTGAGTTTTTTATATTATTGCTAATCACATGTTATTATTATTATGAAAAAAAGTTGATTATAAAAATGACTAATTAGCAGATTAATTTTTTTAATTATGAATAATTAAATAATTATGATAAACAAAAATAATAGAATAATGAAGTAGGGACGAGCAAGAAAGCATGCAGTGATTAGGGAGGGGTAACCACAAGAAAAGAATAACCTCTCTTTATTAAAGAGATATCCACATTTTAAGATCCATAACTTTTGCATGATTAAACGGGTAGATTTGCACTTTATAAATGGTAACATAACTTAGTTAGAAATGGAAGCTTATCTTAGGAATATTTTGTTCATATTTACTTTGTCTCTATTTAAAGCACAACGTGTAAATAGAAGAGCTATAATATAAAGATAATGTTTAGTATAAAAAATTAAATTTGTGATTATTGCTTTAAAACTTTTGTGATAAATATTCACGTGATTTATAAATTGGTATAGTTTTTTTTTTAAATATTATTTATATAATATTAGTCTAACAAAAAATTAAGTTAATTCGATTTCAAATTTCAACAGCAAAATAGAAACGTTTCTGTAATCGTGGATTAATTCAAATGAATGGACTCGAAACCGCAAGATTAAAAAAGGTATACTATTTTATTTTATTTTTTGGTAAGCTACTATTTTTCTTTTAGTCATATGTCAAGTAGCATTTGAGTTAAACTCTTGTATTTTTTTATGAAATAAAAAAAATTTGTTTGTTTGAGAAAATAGTTTGATAAATCTTTTAAGAATATCTTTCATTTTTAATTTAGAAAATACATTTCCTCGATGTATGTTGAAGGAAACTAGATTTTGTGATAATTATTGTTGCCAATATACTTTCAATTTTTTTAAGAAATGATTATTTGATTTTAAATTTCGTCCTATTTTAAAAGATATCATTTAACAAATACAAATTTATTTAAACACAACGAAACACAATTTCAAGTATTTCTTGAATATTTCTATTCTTGACTAAAATTATGAAAGTAATAGCATATATTAAAAAATAAAGTTCTTAAATAATACCGTTGTCTCTCTCTTTACACCAGTCATTAAACTTTTTTAAGCATGTTTGAAGCACATGTTAAAGAATATAAAATATGATATTTATCAAATCATACTTTTATCTCTTGTTTGGTGGGTGAATAGAATATGATTAACTTATTCTATTATCTCATTTTATCCTATCCAATACATGATTTCTTATTCTATGGGGGAGCTGAATTACGATTTAATAGGATAGAATACCAATATTGGATACCCAATATATCTCCACACTATCCAATATATTTGTATTTATTACATTATATTTTTCTTTTTCTTTTTCCTTCTACATAATCTTATCATATACTTATACAAAAACAGGACATGATATCATCCTATGTATCATATCTATCCTTGTCTTGAAGTTACCAAAAAAAAAAAAAACTCTTTTAAAATAAATGAAAATAGAAAAGAGAAAACAGCAAAGAGTAGTACAGCACAGCTTTGATGCTACATCATAATGGGAAGTGGATATGCTGTAGCGCCGACATATAGGTTGCCACCAGAACTCCATAAAAAAGGCAACCAGTGTAATAAAGTACCACCAGCATCACATGACTCAATACTCCTGAGTTTTTATACTATTTTTTCAAAATAAATGCTTGTAATTTCAATGTATTTAATACTTTAATAAACTAAGAAATATTAATTATTTTTTTCTAATTTTAGTATTGTCTCTTAATATTTTCATTAAGAAAATAAGAGAAAATATTGATGAAGTGAAAAGGTAAGTTTGTTATTTATTTAAAAGAATGTGAGATTATTTTAATTATTTATGAACAAATTAACAACAACGAGAGATAAGAGAAAAAAATATTGGAATAAAGGGTTACAAAATTATTATAGTTGATTTGCTCATGAATAATTAAAATCGAATCTATATAACATTACAATCACTTTTCCTATAACATAACTCTTATAAAACCCATAATTAAAATCATCTTACATAATATTATAATGTAAATAACATTTATTACTATTATTATTATTGTAGAATTCTTATCAAATTATAGTTGGAATATGTTCCCCTATAATTCTTATCGTAAGGCATGGTAAAAATACATGTTGTAGAATTCTCATCCTCCACTAAAGCAAAAAGGAAAGAGAAGATATTCCAAGGTACCAAAGAAAATTATGAAAGGAAAACACGTTTGTTCTTTACAGCCATGCACTCATAGTCATAGCCTTAGAAATGGAGATTTAGAACCTATTAAGAGCATTATCCGGCAGCATCTAAATATCGCATGTTTTTGTTCTTCCTTCTTTCTACCATTCATCCTCAAATATCAATTTTGGAAAATGGAGAGGTCATCAGAGGTGCATTAATAAAAAGTTCGGAATATAAATGAAAAAAAGGATTTTATTAGGGATGACAATTTTCAACATAACTTGCTAACACAATACGAATACGATATGAAAAATTCATGTTTAGATCAATTCATTTTCAAATTTGTGTCATGTTCGTATTAGCAAAAAATGACACAAAAAATGTCATGTTGTGTGTCAACCCACAAACCCGAAATTGACCCGATTTAGTCTTTTTATAGGTTATTTGTATCGTGTCATGTTGTAAACATGTAATTCGTGTCTTATCGTGTCGCGTTAAACCGCATAATGGGCAACACACTTTTAGTTTGACAAGTTATTTGTGTTGTGTCAACAAATTCGTATTGTAACGGACCTTGAGGTCACTATCTCAAAAGTTAGACCAAAGGGTAAAAGTGCCCAAGGCCTTATAAGCCCCACATTAATTGCTTATACAACCAATGTAGGATTTGTAACATTGTCACCACATTTAAGGGCTGACGTCCATGACGGCTTTCACTCTATCAACACTGACCCGGTGGTAATCCTTTCCCTTTTGCAGTTTCACTCATCTATCAATATTCAGTGTAATACACCTTTATGAGGTATGACACTTTCATCTAGTCTATAGGTAGCCCTTTTCGTGGTTTTAACTATCAATTATAGCACCAATGATAACGGCTGAACCCTATCAGAGATACAAAAAGGAACAATGAGACGATGAAGAGAAAAAAAACTTTTTGTATAATTCACTCACATCTCAGTACACCAACTGTTCTTGCTTTTGTACAACAATACCTTCTAGCTTTTTCAACATAACTAGCTCTCAATAGTTATACCCACTTAACAACTCATAACCACTACACAGAATCCTCGCCACTTACTTCTATTAATGACAAGACTTGTACATGCACACTAGTATTATACCTCAACACCTTTTAAGCCATAAAGTCCTTAAGCCTCGCCGAACTACGTCTAGTCTTATTTGGCTTCCTAACATTCTCCCCTTTTTGAAGACCAACCTTGTCCTCAAGGTTGAGCTTTGGATAATTCTTATGCAAAGCCAAAACTTATTGCTATTTTTTCTCATAGATTTTAATCCAATAACTAGCCAATAGAGCTATTGGTTCCTGCACTGGTCAATTGTCCATTGCAGTTTCAGGAAGTGGTAAAGGAACTTCCTTTGCTTGACCATGAAATGGCTTAAGTATAGACACATGAAATACCAGATGAATTTGAATTCGAGTTCATATGCCACAAGCCCATCTTTTTGGAAATCCGATAAGGACCAAAAAATCTTTTAGCTAGCTTATGACGCACCCTTCTTGCCACTGAAACTTGTCTATACAGCTGCAATTTAACCCATACTAAGTCACAAACCTCAAATGATCATTCCCTGTGAAGTTGATCAGTTTGTGACTTCATATTTCTAGCCCACCCCAAATTCAACTTGATTTGTACGAATATGTCTGTTCTTTCCTTCAGCGCTGCATCCACTGCCTCCAAAGTGACGCTATCCTTGGATATTGTAGGAAGCATAGTAGGATATCTCCCATACACCGCCTGGTACGACTTCATGCCTATAGCCGAATGATGAGCAATGTTATAGTGAAGTTGAGCCCAAAGCAAAAATTCTGCCTACTTAGCAGGATGATCATGACACAAAGCCCTTAAGTATTACTCAATGTAGCGATTGGTCACCTCTGTCTGTCCATCGCTTTGAGGTTGATAGGCTGATGTTGTTCTCAAAGTGCTTTCACTCCTTTTAAAAAGAGCAGTCCATAGTTTGCTCAAAAGAATAGGATCACGATCAGACAACAAAGATTTTGGGAACCCATGATTATGTACCACTAAATCACGAAAGACTCTAACTACTAATGCTATTGTATATTTTTCTGATAATGCCCCAAAATACGTATACTTTGACAAACAATTAGCTATGACCAAAATAGTTGAAAGTACCAATTATTACAGACCTTAAGGTCACCACCCCAAAAACTAGTTCAAAGGATGGGAGTGTTCAAGGTCTTATAAACCCCACATTCGTTGTATAGACAACCAATGTGAGTACACACCACCCCAAAAATTAGCTCAAAGGAGGGGAGTGTCCAAGATCTTATAAACCCCACATTCGTTGTATAGACAACCAATGTGGGACTTGTAACATTGCCGCCCTCTTTAAAGGTTGTCGTCCACGGCGACTTTCACTATATCGACACTGACCCGATGATAGTCTTTTTTCTTTTGGCGACTTCACTCAGTTATCAGTATTCAGTACAAGCCCTTTGGGAGGTATAACACCTTAATCCAGTCTATAGGTAGCATATACAACCAATGTGGGATTCGTAATATTGCCACCCTTTTTAAGGGCCGACGTCCACGACGTGGACGTCGACTTTCACTCTATCGACATTGACCCAATAATAGCCATTTCCCTTTTGACGGCTTCACTCATCTATCAGTATTCCAGACAATATCCCTTTAGGAGGTATGACATCTTAATCTAGCTTATAGATACCTTTTATGCGGTTTCACAATTTCAATTAAAGCACTAATTGTTATGGATCTTGAGGTCACCATCCCAAAAGCTAGCTCAAAGTGTAGGAGTGCCCAAGACCTGATAAATCCCACATTAGTTGCCTATATAACCAATATGAGATTCATAACATTTTCACCCTCTTTAAGGGCCGACGTCCACGACATCTTTTACTATATCGACATTGATCCGGTAGTAGCCCTTTTCCTTTTGGCTTCTTCGCTCATCTATCAGTATTCAGTATAATACTATTTTCAAAGATATGATACCTTAATCTAGCCTATAGTTAGCCTTTTCAACCATCATCCGTTTTGCCTTATTCCTAATAAGAGTAACTCATTTGCATTGTTAAAATGATATGTATGTATTACAAAAAAAAAACAGTTCTACCATTTTTTTTTTTTTGAAATAAAAGGAAAACTAAATACTATTACATAATCTTGGGCTAGCTACACCCATACAATCCCTCCTTAACAGACTACAACATTCTGTGGGGGGTTCCTGTAACACATGAAGGTCCCAATCAGTCCAGCGGTTGCCATGTGAGGCTAAGAAATCTGCCACCATATTACCTTCCCTGTATGTATGGCTAACCTTGATGATCCACGGTCTCTTCAAGTAGGAAATAATGCGATGAATCAACGAGGACGCAGGATGACAAGAGTCACATCCCTCGGTAATAAGATCAAGGGCTACTTGTGAATCACCCTCGATCCACAACTTTCTGCAACCCAGATCCCAGGCCGTTTGTAATCCGCTGAGAAGACCCCAGATTTCAGCCCTAAGAGAAGAACCTTTACCTAAGTTCCTGCTAAAACCAACGATCCACCTGCCCGTGTCATCTCTGATGACTCCTCCACAGCTCGATTGAGCTCCTCCCCTTCTACTGGAACCGTCAACGTTCAGTTTCATCCAGTCATCGGGTGGGAAGGTCCAGCAAATAAAGTTCTCATACTTCTCAATTCCGAGAGTTCCTGCTATTCCCATCCTAGTGTAGGCATCGTTCACATTAGATATATAGATTTTCACTCCCCTTATAAGAGCATCCTGGTTCGAATCTTTCTGGTTGAAGACCAAGTCATTCCGGGCCTTCCAAATAAACCACGTAGTCGTTCCAAAAAGCTGACTCCAATCCCAACAAGCACTTCCGATATTCCTTTTCTCCAGGTTAAACTGCATCCAGTGCTTGAGGTTCAAATGGTAAAAATTAGGACATGGGTGGTCAAGAAGAAGACGTTGTCAGATACCCTTGCTCCACACACAATTTCTAAGAACATGGATAATATCCTCGGGCTCCTGGTTGCACCTAGGACAGAGGGTGCAGGTTGTCAACTTCTTATGAGCTCTAGCCACGTTAGTTAAGAGGTGCCCTCCTAACACTTTCCAGAGAAACATCTGAATCCGACAAGGGCCTTTCCACTTCCAAGGGTTCACGAAAAAGTCATCATGAGGATGGGGTTGTCTTTGAAGAAGATCATAAGCTGATTTCACAGAGAAAGCTCCATCACCAGTTATATTCCAAATCACAGAATCATTACCATCTTGTGGACCTGGCGGCATGATGTTCGCTATGGCTTCACAGGCTTGAGTAGAAGCAAATTGGTTGATCAGATTCCAGTTCCAGTTGCCATTGTTCAGCACAAACCTATCTACCGTCCAATCACACATTTCCATGGGCAAAACTGCCAGATCTTTCCGACTAACCACATCACCAGTGGTGAGCCAACGGTCCCTCCAGAAACAAGTATTAGCTCCGTTTCCAAGTTGAATTCTGGAACCCTCAGTAACCTGAGGCCACACCTTAACCACTCCTCTCCACAGGTTTGAGGTTTGTCTCTTTTTGTATATAGCTGGAAGAAGGCCTTCCTCGACACCATATTTGTTCCTGAGAACTTGAGCCCATAGGCTGTTTTT
The DNA here is from genome assembly GCA_032173675.1 of Gastrolobium villosum. Lineage (NCBI taxonomy): Eukaryota > Viridiplantae > Streptophyta > Magnoliopsida > Fabales > Fabaceae > Gastrolobium > Gastrolobium villosum. Next base: position 12,295 of record JAVKPL010001783.1, read on the forward strand.
ATGATTAAGGAGACCAAAACCAACTTTCATCAGGAGAGCTTGGTTCATACCTCTCATGCTACGGATGCCAAGACCACCATAATCTTTATGATGCTTGAGCCCCCTCAAAAAATGTTAAGAGACATAGCCAACTTTGGTTTTCTAGAGAACAGCAGACAAGGCACGACGATGAGGCATGGATGTCACAGCACAACCGTAACTGAATTAAATATGTAATGTGATGTATTCATTTATCGCAACTCTGTGCTCGATCAGTGCATAAAATTCTAACCTTGTTTGCTTCTTGTCATGGACATATCGTGTGACATGTCGTTACCATCCTGCATGCATTGCCTTTCCATGTTACTAACTAATTGCCACCAAATGTAGCGAAAGAAAAACTCATTATTTAGCACTTATGCAACATGTTTGATGATGATCTGCAACTTCAAGATGTCATGTAAATGTTCCTCTTAGCAACGCATATACACATATTATAGTAAAATTTCCTTTATAAACAATTAATATTTATCATTTATATCATAGTTTGAACGACATATTAACATGAAAAGATAAATTTTAGAGTAAAGCTCCTCTTGGATCCCTACCAAAAAACACGGTCCCACTTTCCTCCCTTATAAAACAAAGTCAACTTTTGGTCCCTCTACAATTTTAATTATTTAAAAATGTGGTTCCTCAGAAATTCAATGAAGACCACATTTAATCCCCTAAAAAGGACTAATATGAGTATTTTTTTTTTGTAAGAGATGAAATTGAAAACCGTATTTTTTGTTAGATTTATGCGGAAGCGGTTTAGGACCTAGTATATTGGTATGCTTACCGAATCATCCTCGTTTCACGATTACCTCTTGGTGCGCAGATCTCGTGTAGAATCTTCCCTTATATGATTCCTCTTCACGAATTGCTCACCTCAGCGCCGCAGCACGAACAAATCCCTTGATGCTGGACTGTGACAGATCTTCCAGACTATGACTCAAGGGAAAACGGAAAATGTGTGGGCACTCTCACACACACCACCAAATAGCCTTTTATAGCTTATGATGGACCCGAAAGAAATTTTACTCTAAATTTTACACTACCAACTTTTAATTTGGATATATTATCATCATCATGTCCGTATTTTTTTTGCTTTTCAGTTTTCAGGCTCATTTTCCTTTTGGGCCTAACATTTGTGAAAATAGCCCAGCCCAGTTACATTTGGTTTTGTTTCGAAAACGGTGATAACATGATAACAAGGGATGAAGGATATAAATGATAAATAGCTTCAACCCTTAGATTGGGAGCGCCATTTGCCGTTACTCTTAAACCCTCCAATTCTCACCAAAAAGGTCAAAATCCCTCTTTCTTCACTCATCGCAATCCTTCAGTTAATGCTAATGTTTGAGATGAACTTCTCGTGACGATGATTCAACTGCACAGGAGCTTGTTCTCCACCACCACCACCACCGCCACTTCTCACTCTTCACCACCTCTACGTCACTTCATGGTGATTCATTTTTCTCGCTCTTTTTTTTTTCTTTGCTCGTTTGCATGAAAATCAGAAAAATCAAAATAGAATTATCGTTGTAAAAGTGCAATTTAATTTTCTCTTTCTGTTATTGACATATTGTGTTTCGGTTGGGAAAATGGTGTGGCAGTTGCAATTCAGGGTGCTTCAGGCTTATCCTAACTCTCACTTACCGCATGCAACTTTAGCTATTGGCAACAGTGTCCAATGCCAAACCGTAAGGGTAATAGCAAAGAGCCATTCGCACATTGGGCTAAGTTGCATTAGCCATGGTTCTTCTAGGTCCATGGCATCACTTAGGGGTTTTGGTTTTCCCTATATTGGGAATGGTATTGGAAGGAGTTTGATTAGTGATGGAGTTTTCCCCAAGAGGTTCTCCTCTGGCGTGGCGGATAACAAACCGAAGAAAACGACGAAAGCAATAGGTTCTCGTGACTCTGCTTCTTCTAAAGATATTAACAATGTGGCTTCTGGAAAAAGTTTGGGTGAAGAAAAGAAGGGATCACTGGTATCAACACCGCCTGCTGCAACTGATAAACAGGATTCCAAAGTTACGGTGAAAAAGAAGAAGCAGTCAAAAAGCAAGAAAAACAGCAAGGCTTCCGCGAGCAATTCGTCGGAAGAGGTTGCTGGAGCTGAAGTTTCTAGAAAATCTTCCAAAGGGAAGAAGAAATCCGGTACTTCTAGTGATGTTGCACCGAGCTCCTCGCATAGCTTAAAGGTTAGTAAGAACAGAATGCCTATTAGTGTTTTGTGTCATTAAAGTATTGAAACTAACACTGCATTTATTCAGAAGAATTCAGCTGGTAGTGCTACTGAAGAAATACTCAATAATTCTGCTTCCACGGAGTGCCAGTTGAAGAAGAAAAGGGAAAAATCTGCTCAGGATGAACAGGCGAAACCCCCATGGAAATTTACACAGAAGGAGCTATATCCTCCAGCTGGAAAGTCTGTGCTGGTTGTGGAGTCTGTTACGAAGGCGAGGGTTATTCAGAGATACCTTGGTGATATGTATGAGGTCTTGCCGAGCTATGGTCATGTAAGGGACTTGGCTGCAAGGTCTGGTTCGGTGCGACCTGATGATGATTTTAGTATGGTGTGGGAGGTTCCATCGCCTGCCTGGACTCATCTCAAGAGCATCAAGGTTGCACTGAGCGGGTACATTCTCTTACCCTTCTGATCCACTTGCTTTTGTTTACAGCGGCACTGGTTGGTTGTACTAGTATGATTGTGTGTGGTGTATCTTCGTATTACAATTAGGTATAATTTCCAGGGAGCTAATATTGGTGGCTGTTCAATATTATGTTATTAGAGTAATGCTGATGCATCATGATTACTTGCAATGGATTGTTTCCATTCCATGTTGTTTTTATGCATAAGTTGCTGACAACCTGTCTCCTGCTTAATTCATTTTACGTTATTCCACAGAGCAGAAAACCTAATTCTTGCATCAGATCCTGATCGTGAGGGAGAGGCTATTGCTTGGCACATCATTGAGATGTTACAACAACAGGGCTCTCTACACGATAATATATCCGTAGCAAGGGTTGTCTTTCATGAAATAACCGAACAATCTATAAAAGGTGCTCTGCAAGCTCCAAGAGAGATTGATGTGAATTTGGTTCATGCTTACCTTGCACGGCGGGCTCTTGATTATTTGATTGGGTTTAACATTTCACCATTACTATGGAGGAAATTACCAGGTTGCCAATCAGCAGGGAGAGTTCAATCTGCTGCTCTTTCTCTTATATGTGATAGAGAAATGGAAATTGATGAATTTAAACCGAAGGAGCATTGGACTGTGGAGGCCCAATTTAAAAAAGAAGAGCAAGGATCAAACAAGGACCTTATTTTTCCTGCTCACTTGACCCATTTTGATTCGAAAAAGTTAAATCAGTTTTCAATTACTTGTGATACTGAGGCAATGAATATTGAAAGCAAAATAAAATCAGCAGATTTTCAGGTTATTAGCTTGAAAAGAAACAAAACTCGAAGAAATCCTCCAACACCTTACATAACATCAACACTTCAGCAAGATGCTGCAAACAAATTGCATTTTTCGGCAAGTCACACAATGAAGGTACTATAATTTTTATTTATCCTAGCCTATTTCCCTACTCGACATAGTTGCAGCTGTAATGGCTAGGATTTATTTTTCCTGTGGAATTAATATTTAATTATGTTTAAATTTTAAATATATATAATTACTATTATCATTAATCTTTATTGCCTTGTGAATGCAGCTTGCACAGAAACTATATGAGGGAGTTGAACTGTCTGATGGTGTAGCAGTGGGTCTGATAACATACATCAGAACTGATGGACTCCATGTAGGTATCTCTTTGGTTGCATGAATATGGTGAAATGTTCTGAACAACTCTAGATGCATTGTATATCAATATATCATTAATTGTCCACAAAAGATGACCTTTAATTGTCTACTTTGGATGGCATATTTAGAGTTTCTTTCTGTCAGTTCAATAATTTTGTCTGCAGACGATCATCCTAATCTTTAACACTTCACTGTGAAAATTCTTTCTTAGATTTCTGATGAAGCTGTTGCTAATATACGCTCCCTGATCATTGAAAGGTGACGTGCACATCTCCATACATCTTTCTGCATATGCTTGCTATCAAGAGTTTCATTTTTTACTAATAGGTTTCCTGTCTGTGTTGTAACCTCTCATCGTTGATCAATCAAATCAATACAGAAGTATTTTCGCAGTTTTATTGTCTATGTTCCTGCACAACTCTCCTAAACAAATTTTTTATACCATTTTAAGATTCCATTGTTTCTCAGGATTTCCACTTTTTTATTTTGTAATTCAAATGGTTGGGAATCCTACGAACTGGAGGTCCCTTTGATTCCTTGACTCTGTTTGTTTGTCTTTGATCTAGATATAAGAATTTGGTCTCTTGATTCTTCTGGGGTTTTTTCATGCATACCCCCACCCACCCCCCCTCCCCCCCGGCCCCCAAACCACAAATTCTTATGTCTTTTGTTCAATAGAGAAACATTGCACCTTAATAA
>JAVKPL010001784.1:0-16817 GCA_032173675.1 Gastrolobium villosum
TTTCCCAAAATAGCTGCTGTTCATAAAAGTTCAAGCTAACATAGAGATGATAAAGACTACAGTCATCCAAGAGTACCAAAACATTAATCATTACAGTCATCCAATTAAACAAACAGCAACAGTGATAATCCACGCATCAGCAATCAACAGCAAAACATCACTCCTTCAAATGCTTTTACGTCCCTGCCATTTAGGAAAATAGCAGCCCCGAAGGGGTGAGAATAATCCCAGTAGTGTGGCAACAAAACCAGTAATATAACAGTATTAACTAGGCACAAAATCATAAACAGTCACTTCAACATATCCTTGTTCCTTTTCCTTTTTCCTTTTCATCATATTCATATATTGCGTATATAACGCCTTTCCTTTGCGCTTTTAGCACCGTCGTGCGCGCACTTCACAGTGGAATCAAATATCCCTTGGCACCTGAGCTCCATGTGGATTCCAACTGTGGGCCTATGCGGACTGATGCCAAGTGTCCCATACCCCGGTACCTTGGGGATGCCTATATGATGCTTGCTCAAACACATGGTCCTGTACATAACTATTCTAAAGCAAGGCCTATATGATCTTGATACATGCATGTCATGCTATGCTTTCACACACAAAGCGTAAAAATGCGGTATGATGTAAGATGCATGCTTATATACCTTTCATATAGCCATCACGGCACATATACTTTTCATATGCGTTATGCTGCCACATAACGTCTTTACCTCATAATCATATAGCCATCACGGCACATTTTGGCAGTTTCCTTTCATCAAAATGGAACATAATACTTTTACGGAATATGGAGCATCATGTCACAATTTTATACCAGTAGTCAATAGTCACATTAGGTAATATCGCCTGACACTTACCTTTGCGTGCCTTAAATAATACCAAACAGCAGCGAAGTATCTCACTTCTTAAGCGCACCTAAATCAATTACAACCAATCATTTACAGTGGCTATTTACAGCAGAAACAGTGAGCATACAGCAGTGTTTTACAGTGGAAAACAGTGAGCATACAGCAGTGTTTTACAGTGGAAAACAGTGAGCATACAGCAGTGTTTTTACAGCAGAAAAACAGTGACGTTTGTGCTTAAAACAGTGAGCAGAAACAGTGAGTTGTTCTTTAAAACAGTGAGCAGGAAACAGTGGTATTTTCCTTAAAAACAGTGGACAGAAACAGTGACGTTTTACAGCAGGAAAACAGTGAACGTACAGCAGAAACAGTGACTATTTTGAAACAGAAACAGTGACTCTTTGGACATCAACAGTGGCAGAAACAGTGGCATAGGAATGTTAAAACAGTGACATAAATAGTGACTTTTGAACATCAAAACAGTGGCATGAGTAGTGATGTTTATGCATCAAAACAGTGGCATGAATGGTACATTTTTGAGCATTAAAACAGTAGCATAAATCATGGTTTTTGGACATTGAAACAGTGGCATATTATGGACTAAAACAGTGGCATTTTGTGCATAAAACAGTGGCATATTATGGACTAAAACAGTGGCATTTTATGCATAAAACAGTGGCATATTATGGGCTAAAACAGTGGCATTTTATGCATAAAACAGTGGCATATGATGGCTAAAACAGGGAGTGTTTTTATGCAGAAACAGTGGCATTTAATGGACTAAAACAGTGGCATATAATGGGCTAAAATAGTGGCATATATGTGCAGAAACAGTGGCATATTATGTGCAGAAACAGTGGCATATGATGACTAAAACAGTGGCATATATGTGCAGAAACAGTGGCATATTATGTGCAGAAACAGTGGCATATAATGTGCAGAAACAGTGGCATGTGGAGCACTAAAACAGTGGCATAAGTGTGCAGAAACAGTGGCATCAAAATGGTGATTTTGAGGAACCGAAACAGTGAGCATTTCATCTTCAAAACAGTGGCACATTCATAGGGAAACAGTGGCATATATCTTAAGCATGACCATGAGACTTTTATGCATACAAATCATCATGAAATAGCTCCACCATTCTACTTTTATCATGCTCATACTTGAATCCAAAACCACACATAATCAAGGAGACATTTAAGCACACATACATGGTTACAATGAAAGTGTTCTAAGTTCAAGGCTTACCTCTTGTAGCACACACTAGGTCAAGAATCACACACCACCTCCTAGCTTTACTACACAACAAGTCCACACTTCCTAGGAGAAGATCTATGCGCAATCAAGGATGAGGAGGAGCAACTTGGACAGCTACCAAAAGGTGAGGAATCAAGACTGAACAGTGAGGTGAAAGTGAGGAGGAAGACTTACACTTGCTTGGTGTTCTTGAGTCACGGTTTTGAGAGGTGAGGGAAGGCAAGTGACCAAGGTTTTTCCTTCTCCAAGAGGCTTGTAGTCACGGCTAGAGAGGGAGGAAATGAGGAAGGAAAGTTGGCTGCACTTGTGCAAGGTGAAGGAGGCCTCTTGTGCGCACAATTAAAGGGAGAGGAGGGAGGTTGCAATGATGGCATTATGGTAAAAATCTGGTTTTCTTGAAGCAGGTGGGACTGCATACTTGGGCTGAACAAGCAAAGGGTTTGCTTCTAAGTTACTCTATGCACATGCAAGGAGTGAGGAGAGATATGTTCAGATTTGAAAGCTGTCCTAAGTCAGAAAAATTTCTGCACAAACAGCCAAGTCTTGCGCACAAGGAGGAGTGGAAAGAGGTGCCATTTGTGGCAGCCTAAAATCTGCATAGATGCAGTCCATGTGCGCATGGGAAGAGAGGTTGCAGCCCCAAAAATCTTCTTTGATTGCATGTGGAAGCAAGGGGCAGATTTGGCTCATGATGGACTGCCAAAAGCATGCAAAAATCTGCACAATTCAGCCTCATGATGGATGGTGTAAGGTGGTTCACCAAGTCAACACTCAATGCAGATTTTGTGTCATAAAAATCTGCTCCAAGCCCTCTTCATGTGCGCCAAAATGAAGAGGAATGCAGCCTAAAAATCATGCTAAATAGTACATGTGTCTTCCATGCATTGAAGTTGAAATTAAGTGATGCATAAGCTAAGTGATGTGGCGGTTTAGCAAGGGAAAATTTGGCAGATTTCTAAGTCCTAATCACTCACTTTATGCGCATGAAAGAGTAGGAAAAAAATACATTAAGTCAAGTGAAGGTTTCTTGGTGCACAAACAACCTTGTTGGACAAGGCTTAGGGAATTATGTGTGGGTTAAACTTTTGGGCTGAACTTGATGGATCCAATAAGACAAATCTAAGGGTGGCAAGTCTACACACACTAGCCCACTTCCAAAGTCCTATAACACAAAAGCCTTATAACACACACACACACAATCAAATTACTCTTATGATTATAATAAATTTCACATGCCTACATAAGCATCCTCCTATGATTTTAATTTAAATACTTACCTTAGTCTCATCCAAGGATAAAGATCAAACAATTCGCAAGCCATCAAACCTACACCATAAATACGAATTCTACACATGTACCTATAACATATAGTACTTATGTATATTACTAATTATGCGGGATGTTACACTCTCCCCACCAAATAGGAATTTTGTCCGCAAAATAAACTTACTTAAGAGCTAAACAGTTCTGGATAGCGTTTCTGAATGTCGTCCTCGCGCTCCCAAGTGGTTTCAGCTTCCGATCTGTTGTTCCACAATACTTTCACCAAAGGAATCTCTTTAGAACGGAGTCGCTTGACGGATCTTTCAAGAATTTGGAACGGTTGCACTTGATAAGTCAGATTTTCCTTTAGTTCCACTTCTTCCGGCTGTAACACGTGAGATGGATCAGAGAGATACCTCCGTAGCTGCGACACATGAAATACATTGTGAATTCCTGACAGATTGGGTGGTAAGGCCAACCGGTATGCAGACTCTCCAATCCGGTCCATAATCAGATACGGTCCTAAGTACCGTGGACTTAACTTCTTTACTCTCATTCTCCTTCCGAGTCCCGAAGTAGGAGTGATTCTCAAGAACACATGGTCTCCGACTTCGAAAGATAGAGGCTTATGACGCTTGTCGTAATAACTCTTCTGTCTGGCCTGAGCCCGCTGCATATTCTCCCGAATCTTCTTTACTTGCTCGGATGTTTCTTGAATTAGATCAGGTCCTAACATACTTCGCTCACCCACTTCAGTCCAACATAAAGGGGATCTGCATTTCCTCCCATACAAAGCTTCGTACGGTGCCATCTGAATACTGGAGTGGTAACTATTGTTGTAAGCGAACTCAATCAAGGAGAGATAATTATCCCAGCTGCCTCCTAACTCCAAAACGCATGCTCGCAACATGTCCTCTAATGCTTGAATGGTGCGTTCCGTCTGTCCATCGGTCTGCGGATGGTAAGCAGTACTCAACCTCAAGTGGGTCCCTAATGCTCTTTGAAAAGATTCCCAAAACTTTGATGTAAACTTGGGATCACGATCGCTGACAATACTCGTAGGAACTCCGTGCAGCTTCACAATCTCCTGCAGGTAAATTCTGGCAAGTCTCTCTGTATCATATGTGGTTCTAACACGCAAGAAATGAGCTGACTTCGTTAAACGATCAACAATCACCCAGATAGAATCATATCCTTCTCGCGTCCGAGGAAGTCCAACTACAAAATCCATCGCAATACTGTCCCACTTCCATTCGGGAATCTCCAAAGGTTGAAGGAGTCCCGACGGTTTCTGATGTTCGTACTTCACCTTCTGACAAGTTAAGCATCGAGATACATACTCAGCAATATCACGCTTCATACCCGGCCACCAAAACGAGGTCTTCATGTCATGGTACATCTTCGTGGATCCAGGATGAACTGCATACTTACCCTTGTGAGCCTCCTGTAAAACTTCTTGTTTCAACTCTTCATTCGGCACAACCAGCCGTCCTTGAAATCTCCAAACATCATTCTCATCCTTTACAACATCTTGGTTGCCAACCAAATCACGGACTAACTCTTCATCTTTCTGAGCCTCCTTAATTCTACTGATCAATTCATTCTCCACCTTTATATTTCCCAATCTTATGCTATGCCCTCTCTCGTCTACAGATAAATTCAAATCTCCAAAGGCCTCAAACAATTTCAGCTCTTCCATCATCAGAGTTGCAGTGTGCAGTGTCTTCCTACTCAGGGCGTCAGCTACCACGTTTGCCTTTCCTGGGTGGTATTTAAGTTCAAAATCATAGTCCTTCAGAAATTCCATCCAGCGTCGTTGCCGCATATTCAACTCCTTCTGATCGAACAAGTACTTCAAACTCTTATGATCGCTGAACACGTCAAACTGCGAACCATACAAGTGGTGCCTCCAGATTTTAAGTGCGAACACTATAGCTGCTAACTCCAAATCGTGCGTAGGATAATTTTCTTCGTGAGGCTTAAGTTGTCGAGATGCGTAAGCTACCGCCATACGATCCTGCATCAACACGCATCCAAGTCCTTTCAGCGACGCATCGCAGTATACTTCGAACTTTCGAGTAGGATCCGGAATCGTGAGTACGGGAGCACTTGTCAATCTGCTCTTTAGTTCCAAGAAACATTCTTCACAAGCTTCAGTCCACTCAAAAGGCTTGTCCTTCCGAGTGAGACGAGTAAGAGGTTGCACTATCTGAGAGAAATTCTGGATAAACCTTCGATAATATCCAGCCAGACCTAAGAAACTTCTTACTTCGGTGACAGTCTTGGGTCGTTCCCAATTCATGACAGCTTCAACTTTGCTGGGGTCCACCGCGATACCTTCCGATGAAATGACATGGCCCAGAAACTGGACCTCTTTAAGCCAAAACTCGCACTTCGACCATTTCGCGTACAACTGCTTCTCTTTCAAGATTTGCAAGACAATCCTCAGATGTTCCGCGTGCAGCTCTTCATTAGCTGAGTAAATCAGGATATCGTCGATAAACACAATAACAAACTGGTCAAGGAACGGGCGGAAGATGCGGTTCATGTAGTCCATGAATACCGCTGGAGCATTCGTAAGTCCGAATGGGATCACCTGATATTCGTAGTGCCCATAACGAGTCCTAAAAGCGGTTTTCGGAATATCCTCCGGTTTGACCCGGATCTGATGGTATCCCGATCGTAAATCTATCTTGGAAAAGACTCTGGCTCCTCTCAGCTGGTCCATTAAATCGTCGATCCTCGGTAGCGGATACTTATTCTTCACCGTTACTTTGTTCAGCTGGCGGTAATCTACACACAGACGTAAACTTCCATCCTTCTTCTTAATCAAGATGGCTGGAGCACCCCATGGAGAGGTACTCGGTCTGATGAATTCCTTTGCCAAAAGCTCTTCTATCTGCTTCTTCAACTCGCGAAGTTCCAACGGCGCCATACGATACGGGGCAATGGAGATTGGTCCAACTCCAGGAACAAGTTCGATAGAAAATTCAATTTCCCTATGAGGAGGCAATCGAGGTATTTCATCCGGGAATACCTCCTCGAATTCTCTAACTACAGGTACATTCTGAATTTGATTGTCAACCGAGGTCTCAGCCTCGATCGACAAAAGATACCCTGCTGCTCCCTTGCGGAGCTCTTTTCTAACTTGCAATAACGAAATGAGAGAGAAAGGTTGAAAATTACCATCTTTCGCAGGAACAACGACTTTCCCCGCTCGACAGTCCAATGTTATCCCGTTTTCCGTCAACCAGTCCATACCGATAATCACATCGAAGTTGAATACCGGCAGGACCACCAAGTTAACTGTATACGTGTTCCCTTCATACTGCAAGATAACACCTCTGCAGATCTCTGAGGCTGTGCACGATCCTCCGGTAGGTGTGCTGATGTGTAACTCATAAGGTAACGGGGTTGGGGTGATGCCTATTCTCAAAGCAGTATGCTTTGCCATAAAAGAGCCAGACGCTCCAGAATCAAAGATAACTGAAATAGGGTGACCATTTAAAATGACATTACCTTTGATCAAGTTGGGAAACTTCTGCGCTTCATTCGCATCCAGTGTGAACACCCGTGCTTGCGTAGTCTGTTGATCAGCGTTCTGGGGGCATTTGTAAGCAAAATGTCCTTGCTGGCCACATCTGAAACATGCATTGTTGTTCTTGCGACAGACTCCAAAGTGATTCTTTCCACATGTAGCACAAACAGTCGCGCCCTGTCGTCCAGTCGACGATTGACCCACAGTATAGTTTCTTTTAAAATTTCCAGGCCGCACCTGCAACTGCGTACCTCTGCCTCGACCCCTACCAGGTGCCGTCCTGAAGAATCTGCCTGCTCGGTTTCCTCCGTGGAATTGTGTTGGTGGCTTGTTCAAGTTCTTGGCCTCATTAATGATTCCTTCTGCCTGACGACTCTGGTTGATGAGTTCTGGAAGTGTACGATTAGCCGTCGTCAAAATGAGTTTACGGATTTCCGGATGTAATCCGCTTTCGAACTTCTCCACCTGCCATTCTTCATCATAAATGTTCCGGTCAAAGTTGGCGTACTCGATCAGCTGCCCAAATTTTGCAATGTACTCATTAACCGTCATGTTATCCTGCCTGAGTGACAGCAGTTCAGTGTGCTTCATCCTTCTCATTGCCTTAGGAAAATACTTATCCAAAAATACTTGTCTGAACATGGCCCATGTCAGTTCAACGTCCTGAGCTCTCAGCAGAGCCCTCGCACCAGTCCACCATGTTAAAGCTTCTCCCATCAGCTGGTACGACGCGTAATCAGTCTTCTGCGCTTCCGGGCATGCCATACGTTCGAAAATATGCTCGATCATCTGCAGCCACTTCGCTGCAGCCTCGGGGTTGTCTTCACCTTCAAAGGTAGGTGGTTGAAAGTTGCGGAAGTCTTTCAACCTCCGACGGGCAATTTCTTCTGCATTTTCATGCAGTGGGGGTTGGTTCTGATTCTGTTGCCTATGGTCGCGCCATTCTTGGCTCATATTCTGAATAAACGTTGCCAGTCCCCCAATGGTAGTGATAAGATCCTCTTCCGCATCGCCAGACCTTCCCCGAGTTGAACCGCGACCACCTGCCATGATTCTGCACTCACAATATCAGGAAATGAGTTGATCAGGCTCACCGCAAGTTATTCATGGCAGCAGTCCCAAGTAGGTACTCGGGTTCAATTCGGACAAGTTAACTATGCATCCGTGTCTTATCACAGAACGGTCCTAACAATCTTACTACCCTAGCTAACATATACTTAAACTATAGCACATTTAGACAGTCAATCAGCAGATAAACACAATCAACAATCAATACAATCAATCACAAGCAAATCCATGGACCAAACTGCTCTGATACCAATTAGTGTAACGCCCTCCCTTGTATGCATCCAAGAGAGTCATTTGCTAAGCGGAATTAGAGTCGTTAACGTCACAAGAGCTAACAAAGATTCTTTAACTAAGTACAAATCCGTACGACGTTTCAATAATTCTTATAACTTCTGTTTGGACGATAAAAAATATTTCAAGTGATTTAGAAAGAGCACGTTTGGGGCTTCGCGTGCATATAAAATAATAGAAAATCCGAGTTCGTTTGCTCATAAAAACACCACCCGTAATGTGCACTGTAAAAATTTCAGCACTTAAATTCTTTTCACAAAGGTTTTCCAAAATAGCCGCTGTTCATAAAAGTTCAAGCTAACATAGAGATGATAAAGACTACAGTCATCCAAGAGTACCAAAACATTAATCATTACAGTCATCCAATTAAACAAACAGCAACAGTGATAATCCACGCATCAGCAATCAACAGCAAAACATCACTCCTTCAAATGCTGTTACGTCCTCCTGCCATTTTGGAAAAATAGCAGCCCCGAAGGGGTGAGAATAATCCCAGTAGTGTGGCAACAAAACCAGTAATATAACAGTATTAACTAGGCACAAAATCATAAACAGTCACTTCAACATATCCTTGTTCCTTTTCCTTTTTCCTTTTCATCATATTCATATATTGCGTATATAACGCCTTTCCTTTGCGCTTTTAGCACCGTCGTGCGCGCACTTCACAGTGGAATCAAATATCCCTTGGCACCTGAGCTCCATGTGGATTCCAACTGTGGGCCTATGCGGACTGATGCCAAGTGTCCCATACCCCGGTACCTTGGGGATGCCTATATGATGCTTGCTCAAACACATGGTCCTGTACATAACTATTCTAAAACAAGGCCTATATGATCATGATATATGCATGTCATGCTATGCTTTCACACACAAAGCGTAAAAATGCGGTATGATGTAAGGTGCATGCTTATATACCTTTCATATAGCCATCACGGCACATATACTTTTCGTATGCGTTATGCTGCCTCATAACGTCTTTACCTCAATATCATATAGCCATCACGGCACATTTTTGGCAGTTTCCTTTCATCATAATGGAACATAATATTTTTACGGAATATGGAGCATCATGTCACAATTTTATACCAGTAGTCAATAGTCACATTAGGCAATATCGCCTGACACTTACCTTTGCGTGCCTTAAATATTACCAAACAGCAGCGAAGTATCTCACTTCTTAAGCGCACCTAAATCAATTACAACCAATCATTTACAGTGGCTATTTACAGCAGAAACAGTGAGCATACAGCAGTGTCTTACAGTGGAAAACAGTGAGCATACAGCAGTGTTTTACAGCAGAAAACCAGTGAGCATACAACAGTGTTTTTACAGCAGAAAACAGTGACGTTTGTGCTTAAAACAGTGAGCAGAAACAGTGAGTTGTTCTTTTAAAACAGTGAACAGAAAACAGTGGTATTTTCCTTAAAAACAGTGGACAGAAACAGTGACGTTTTACAGCAGGAAAACAGTGAACATACAGCAGAAACAGTGACCATTTTGAAACAGAAACAGTGGCTCTTTGGACATCAACAGTGGCAGAAACAGTGACATCAAACAGTGGCAGAAACAGTGGCATTTGAACGTTTAAAACAGTGACATAACAGTGGCATTTGAACCTTAAAAACAGTGACATAAGTAGAGGTATTGCACATCAAAATAATGACATGAATGGTACATTTGATCATTAAAAACAGTGACATTAGTGGTGATATTTGCACATTGAAACAGTGGTATAATTGGTGATTTTTGGACATTAAAACAGTGGCTTAACTAGTGGTTGTTGATCATCAAAACAGTGGCATAATTAGGAGTACTTGAACACCAATACAGTGGCATAAAGAGTGGTGTTTGGACATCAAAATGGTGATCATTTTATGCAGAAACAGTGGCTCATTAAGTACTAAAACAGTGAGTGTTTTTGGTGCAAAACAGTGACACATGTGGCATTAAAACAGTGAGCATTTTATGCAGAAACAGTGGCATATTATGGATTAAAACAGTGAGTATTTTATGCAGAAACAGTGGCATGTGGAGCACTAAAACAGTGGCATAAGTGTGCAGAAACAGTGGCATCAAAATGGTGATTTTGAGGAACCGAAACAGTGAGCATTTCATCTTCAAAACAGTGGCACATTCATAGGGAAACAGTGGCATTTGCATACAGAACAGTGGCATATATATCCCTCCAAACAGTGGCATATTCATACAAAAACAGTGGCATATATCTTAAGCATGACCATGAGACTTTTATGCATACAAATCATCATGAAATAGCTCCACCATTCTACTTTTATCATACTCATACTTGAATCCAAAACCACACATAATCATGGAGACATTTAAGCACACATACATGGTTACAATGAAAGTGTTCTAAGTTCAAGGCTTACCGCTTGTAGCACACACTTCACCACACCCTTTCTAGCTCTACTTCACAACTAGTCCTCACTTCCTAGGATGTTCTATGCGCAAAAAGGTGAGGAGGGACAATCTTGGACAGCTTCCAAGGGTGAGGACAAGGCTGGACAGTGAGGGAAGGTGAGTTGTCTTAGCAAAGTCTTCTTGCTCCAATGAAGCTTGTAGGTTCGGCTAGGAGAGTGAGGGAGTGAGGGAGGAAAGTTGGCTGCACTTGCACATGAGGCCAGCCCCTTCCTTATGCGCATACTTAAAGGGAAAGTGAGGGAAGGTTGCAATGATTAAGCATCATGAAAATTCTGGTTACTTGAAGAGGTGGGGCTGCATACTTGGGCTGAACAAGCAAAGGGTTTGCTTCTAAGTTACTCTATGCACATGCAAGGAGTGAGGAGAGATATGTTCAGATTTGAAAGCTGTCCTAAGTCAGAAAAATTTCTGCACAAACAGCCAAGTCTTGCGCACAAGGAGGAGTGGAAAGAGGTGCCATTTGTGGCAGCCTAAAATCTGCATAGATGCAGTCCATGTGCGCATGGGAAGAGAGGTTGCAGCCCCAAAAATCTTCTTTGATTGCATGTGGAAGCAAGGGGCAGATTTGGCTCATGATGGACTGCCAAAAGCATGCAAAAATCTGCACAATTCAGCCTCATGATGGATGGTGTAAGGTGGTTCACCAAGTCAACACTCAATGCAGATTTTGTGTCATAAAAATCTGCTCCAAGCCCTCTTCATGTGCGCCAAAATGAAGAGGAATGCAGCCTAAAAATCATGCTAAATAGTACATGTGTCTTCCATGCATTGAAGTTGAAATTAAGTGATGCATAAGCTAAGTGATGTGGCGGTTTAGCAAGGGAAAATTTGGCAGATTTCTAAGTCCTAATCACTCACTTTATGCGCATGAAAGAGTAGGAAAAAAATACATTAAGTCAAGTGAAGGTTTCTTGGTGCACAAACAACCTTGTTGGACAAGGCTTAGGGAATTATGTGTGGGTTAAACTTTTGGGCTGAACTTGATGGATCCAATAAGACAAATCTAAGGGTGGCAAGTCTACACACACTAGCCCACTTCCAAAGTCCTATAACACAAAAGCCTTATAACACACACACACAATCAAATTACTCTTATGATTATAATAAATTTCACATGCCTACATAAGCATCCTCCTATGATTTTAATTTAAATACTTACCTTAGTCTCATCCAAGGATAAAGATCAAACAATTCGCAAGCCATCAAACCTACACCATAAATACGAATTCTACACATGTACCTATAACATATAGTACTTATGTATATTACTAATTATGCGTACACTCTCCCCACCAAATAGGAATTTTGTCCGCAAAATAAACTTACTTAAGAGCTAAACAGTTCTGGATAGCGTTTCTGAATGTCGTCCTCGCGCTCCCAAGTGGTTTCAGCTTCCGATCTGTTGTTCCACAATACTTTCACCAAAGGAATCTCTTTAGAACGGAGTCGCTTGACGGATCTTTCAAGAATTTGGAACGGTTGCACTTGATAAGTCAGATTTTCCTTTAGTTCCACTTCTTCCGGCTGTAACACGTGAGATGGATCAGAGAGATACCTCCGTAGCTGCGACACATGAAATACATTGTGAATTCCTGACAGATTGGGTGGTAAGGCCAACCGGTATGCAGACTCTCCAATCCGGTCCATAATCAGATACGGTCCTAAGTACCGTGGACTTAACTTCTTTACTCCCACTCTCCTTCCGAGTCCCGAAGTAGGAGTGATTCTCAAGAACACATGGTCTCCGACTTCGAAAGATAGAGGCTTATGACGCTTGTCGTAATAACTCTTCTGTCTGGCCTGAGCCCGCTGCATATTCTCCCGAATCTTCTTTACTTGCTCGGATGTTTCTTGAATTAGATCAGGTCCTAACATACTTCGCTCACCCACTTCAGTCCAACATAAAGGGGATCTGCATTTCCTCCCATACAAAGCTTCGTACGGTGCCATCTGAATACTGGAGTGGTAACTATTGTTGTAAGCGAACTCAATCAAGGAGAGATAATTATCCCAACTGCCTCCTAACTCCAAAACGCATGCTCGCAACATGTCCTCTAATGCTTGAATGGTGCGTTCCGTCTGTCCATCGGTCTGCGGATGGTAAGCAGTACTCAACCTCAAGTGGGTCCCTAATGCTCTTTGAAAAGATTCCCAAAACTTTGATGTAAACTTGGGATCACGATCGCTGACAATACTCGTAGGAACTCCGTGCAGCTTCACAATCTCCTGCAGGTAAATTCTGGCAAGTCTCTCTGTATCATATGTGGTTCTAACACGCAAGAAATGAGCTGACTTCGTTAAACGATCAACAATCACCCAGATAGAATCATATCCTTCTCGCGTCCGAGGAAGTCCAACTACAAAATCCATCGCAATACTGTCCCACTTCCATTCGGGAATCTCCAAAGGTTGAAGGAGTCCCGACGGTTTCTGATGTTCGTACTTCACCTTCTGACAAGTTAAGCATCGAGATACATACTCAGCAATATCACGCTTCATACCCGGCCACCAAAACGAGGTCTTCATGTCATGGTACATCTTCGTGGATCCAGGATGAACTGCATACTTACCCTTGTGAGCCTCCTGTAAAACTTCTTGTTTCAACTCTTCATTCGGCACAACCAGCCGTCCTTGAAATCTCCAAACATCATTCTCATCCTTTACAACATCTTGGTTGCCAACCAAATCACGGACTAACTCTTCATCTTTCTGAGCCTCCTTAATTCTACTGATCAATTCATTCTCCACCTTTATATTTCCCAATCTTATGCTATGCCCTCTCTCGTCTACAGATAAATTCAAATCTCCAAAGGCCTCAAACAATTTCAGCTCTTCCATCATCAGAGTTGCAGTGTGCAGTGTCTTCCTACTCAGGGCGTCAGCTACCACGTTTGCCTTTCCTGGGTGGTATTTAAGTTCAAAATCATAGTCCTTCAGAAATTCCATCCAGCGTCGTTGCCGCATATTCAACTCCTTCTGATCGAACAAGTACTTCAAACTCTTATGATCGCTGAACACGTCAAACTGCGAACCATACAAGTGGTGCCTCCAGATTTTAAGTGCGAACACTATAGCTGCTAACTCCAAATCGTGCGTAGGATAATTTTCTTCGTGAGGCTTAAGTTGTCGAGATGCGTAAGCTACCGCCATACGATCCTGCATCAACACGCATCCAAGTCCTTTCAGCGACGCATCGCAGTATACTTCGAACTTTCGAGTAGGATCCGGAATCGTGAGTACGGGAGCACTTGTCAATCTGCTCTTTAGTTCCAAGAAACATTCTTCACAAGCTTCAGTCCACTCAAAAGGCTTGTCCTTCCGAGTGAGACGAGTAAGAGGTTGCACTATCTGAGAGAAATTCTGGATAAACCTTCGATAATATCCAGCCAGACCTAAGAAACTTCTTACTTCGGTGACAGTCTTGGGTCGTTCCCAATTCATGACAGCTTCAACTTTGCTGGGGTCCACCGCGATACCTTCCGATGAAATGACATGGCCCAGAAACTGGACCTCTTTAAGCCAAAACTCGCACTTCGACCATTTCGCGTACAACTGCTTCTCTTTCAAGATTTGCAAGACAATCCTCAGATGTTCCGCGTGCAGCTCTTCATTAGCTGAGTAAATCAGGATATCGTCGATAAACACAATAACAAACTG
The DNA here is from genome assembly GCA_032173675.1 of Gastrolobium villosum. NCBI lineage: Eukaryota > Viridiplantae > Streptophyta > Magnoliopsida > Fabales > Fabaceae > Gastrolobium > Gastrolobium villosum. Next base: position 14,368 of record JAVKPL010001784.1, read on the forward strand.
GTCAAGGAACGGGCGGAAGATGCGGTTCATGTAGTCCATGAATACCGCTGGAGCATTCGTAAGTCCGAATGGGATCACCTGATATTCGTAGTGCCCATAACGAGTCCTAAAAGCGGTTTTCGGAATATCCTCCGGTTTGACCCGGATCTGATGGTATCCCGATCGTAAATCTATCTTGGAAAAGACTCTGGCTCCTCTCAGCTGGTCCATTAAATCGTCGATCCTCGGTAGCGGATACTTATTCTTCACCGTTACTTTGTTCAGCTGGCGGTAATCTACACACAGACGTAAACTTCCATCCTTCTTCTTAATCAAGATGGCTGGAGCACCCCATGGAGAGGTACTCGGTCTGATGAATTCCTTTGCCAAAAGCTCTTCTATCTGCTTCTTCAACTCGCGAAGTTCCAACGGCGCCATACGATACGGGGCAATGGAGATTGGTCCAACTCCAGGAACAAGTTCGATAGAAAATTCAATTTCCCTATGAGGAGGCAATCGAGGTATTTCATCCGGGAATACCTCCTCGAATTCTCTAACTACAGGTACATTCTGAATTTGATTGTCAACCGAGGTCTCAGCCTCGATCGACAAAAGATACCCTGCTGCTCCCTTGCGGAGCTTTTTTCTAACTTGCAATAACGAAATGAGAGAGAAAGGTTGAAAATTACCATCTTTCGCAGGAACAACGACTTTCCCCGCTCGACAGTCCAATGTTATCCCGTTTTCCGTCAACCAGTCCATACCGATAATCACATCGAAGTTGAATACCGGCAGGACCACCAAGTTAACTGTATACGTGTTCCCTTCATACTGCAAGATAACACCTCTGCAGATCTCTGAGGCTGTGCACGATCCTCCGGTAGGTGTGCTGATGTGTAACTCATAAGGTAACGGGGTTGGGGTGATGCCTATTCTCAAAGCAGTATGCTTTGCCATAAAAGAGCCAGACGCTCCAGAATCAAAGATAACTGAAATAGGGTGACCATTTAAAATGACATTACCTTTGATCAAGTTGGGAAACTTATGCGCTTCATTCGCATCCAGTGTGAACACCCGTGCTTGCGTAGTCTGTTGATCAGCGTTCTGGGGGCATTTGTAAGCAAAATGTCCTTGCTGGCCACATCTGAAACATGCATTGTTGTTCTTGCGACAGACTCCAAAGTGATTATTTCCACATGTAGCACAAACAGTCGCGCCCTGTCGTCCAGTCGACGATTGACCCACAGTATAGTTTCTTTTAAAATTTCCAGGCCGCACCTGCAACTGCGTACCTCTGCCTCGACCCCTACCAGGTGCCGTCCTGAAGAATCTGCCTGCTCGGTTTCCTCCGTGGAATTGTGTTGGTGGCTTGTTCAAGTTCTTGGCCTCATTAATGATTCCTTCTGCCTGACGACTCTGGTTGATGAGTTCTGGAAGTGTACGATTAGCCGTCGTCAAAATGAGTTTACGGATTTCCGGATGTAATCCGCTTTCGAACTTCTCCACCTGCCATTCTTCATCATAAATGTTCCGGTCAAAGTTGGCGTACTCGATCAGCTGCCCAAATTTTGCAATGTACTCATTAACCGTCATGTTATCCTGCCTGAGTGACAGCAGTTCAGTGTGCTTCATCCTTCTCATTGCCTTAGGAAAATACTTATCCAAAAATACTTGTCTGAACATGGCCCATGTCAGTTCAACGTCCTGAGCTCTCAGCAGAGCCCTCGCACCAGTCCACCATGTTAAAGCTTCTCCCATCAGCTGGTACGACGCGTAATCAGTCTTCTGCGCTTCCGGGCATGCCATACGTTCGAAAATATGCTCGATCATCTGCAGCCACTTCGCTGCAGCCTCGGGGTTGTCTTCACCTTCAAAGGTAGGTGGTTGAAAGTTGCGGAAGTCTTTCAACCTCCGACGGGCAATTTCTTCTGCATTTTCATGCAGTGGGGGTTGGTTCTGATTCTGTTGCCTATGGTCGCGCCATTCTTGGCTCATATTCTGAATAAACGTTGCCAGTCCCCCAATGGTAGTGATAAGATCCTCTTCCGCATCGCCAGACCTTCCCCGAGTTGAACCGCGACCACCTGCCATGATTCTGCACTCACAATATCAGGAAATGAGTTGATCAGGCTCACCGCAAGTTATTCATGGCAGCAGTCCCAAGTAGGTACTCGGGTTCAATTCGGACAAGTTAACTATGCATCCGTGTCTTATCACAGAACGGTCCTAACAATCTTACTACCCTAGCTAACATATACTTAAACTATAGCACATTTAGACAGTCAATCAGCAGATAAACACAATCAACAATCAATACAATCAATCACAAGCAAATCCATGGACCAAACTGCTCTGATACCAATTAGTGTAACGCCCTCCCTTGTATGCATCCAAGAGAGTCATTTGCTAAGCGGAATTAGAGTCGTTAACGTCACAAGAGCTAACAAAGATTCTTTAAATAAGTACAAATC
>JAVKPL010001785.1:0-15000 GCA_032173675.1 Gastrolobium villosum
ATATGTACATGATAAAAAGGAAAAGGAACAAGGATATGTTGAAGTGACTGTTTCTAATTTTGTGCCTAGTTAATATTGTTATATTATTGGTTTTATTGCCACACTACTGGGATTATTCTCACCCCTTCGGGGCTGCTATTTTTCCAAAATGGCAGGAGGACGCAAGAGCATTTGAAGGAGTATTATTTTGCTGTTGATTGCTGATGCGTGGTTTAGCAGTGTTGCTGTTTGTTTAAATGGATAACTGTAATGATTAATGTTTTGGAACTCTCTTGGATGACTGTAGTCTTTATCTTGAACTTTTGTGAACAATGACTATTTTGGGAAACCTTTACGAAAAGAATTTAAGTGTTGAAAATTTTTATACGGATTTGTATTCTGCTTTATTAGCTCATGTGACGTTAACGACTCTAATTCCGCTTAGCAAACGACTCTCTTGGATGCATACAAGGGAGGGCGTTACACATATGGACCATTTTTACATCATTACACATCAAGACTTCAAGGCTATGAATGTGGCAATGGACAAGTCCCATGCTCACTCAAAATATACAGTTATCCAAGCCATGAATAATAAAACATAAACAAGACTTAGCATATGACCATGAACACTAACAAAAGCATGGAAAATGGCATCATGCAATATGTTCATGCCCTAAGTCTCAAAATACTAATGGTATGCTATGTGCACTCCATAAACTCCTCCAAAAAGCCATGCAATCCAATGCACCGCATGCCCATCCAACGTCCACTATACGGGCTTCTTGCCCGAAGCTCCTCCCGGCTCATAGTGACCTGAAATGTGGTCCCCCAAACACGGGGTGAGATATACGGATATATCTCAGTAAACCAATGGAGCTAGAGGCTCTCTCCACTCCATGGCTCACTAAAATGTATCAAAATGACATAATATGGCATGCAAGTAAAACAATATCACCATCCTCCTGGAGACACCCAAGAACATCCACTCATGGATTCGTGTTCAAGGACTCCATCATATAACTCCCTGGACAGTCCTGGCGCCTCTCCCATGGTTGAGAAGACTCCATGGCAATACCCAACCGGAACTCCTCATGAGCCCTATCCGGCGGACGTCCCACGTTTGGATCATCCTGGCGCCGCTCCCAGAGTCGACTCCACGGCAATACCCGACTGGCATTCTCACAAGGATGAATCCAGCGGATGACCAAACTCCACTTGTCAACTGATCAGTGACCACACACAATTTCACACAATACAAGCAATATGCATACAAGCATACAAACACATCATGTCATCACTACATAATCCAACCACTACCTTCCTCTAGGTGTGGTGGAGCTCACTAGGGATTAAACCCAAGTTCCAAGAGTTTACCTTAGCACGAGCAACACCGTTCCAAACGTATGCTCCAATTCAACTTTTCTCAAATCCAACCGTGTGAGGCACCCTACAACAATCATTAAATCCAATTTACTCAAAAACTCATTTTTCATCAAAATTCCTCAAATTTTGCCTAAGTTACAAATCCATATTTTTCACCAAAAATTAACATAGCATTTCTAGCTTACAAACATGATTCTAAGGCCTTTTCATCTAATAGCATTTTTGCATTTGGGCTCTCTATCATCACACATCTAAAATCAAAGCTTTGAACACATATTCATAGATCTATGGAATCAACTATAAAGAGACCACAAATATACTTACAATGAGTAGTATGATCACCACCAAGGCTTCACTAAACCATTTGAAGCTCAAAACTCCAAGAAATCTCCAAGAACACTAATGGGTCGGATCTGACTTTGCTTAAAACGTGGCCAAAGAGATGGATTCAAGGCTTCTAGGTGCTACCAATGGCTTTGGAAGGTTGTTTACGATAGATTTCAACACCAAAATCAAGCGATTCGGTGGAGAAACGAAGAAATGGGAAGAATTGGAAGAAAATGGTGAAAATGGTGTTCTTGGCCCTTTCTTCCCTGTTGGTGCGCGCGAGAGATGAGAGGAAGAAGAAGGAAAAGAAAAAGAAAAAGGGAGGTGGCCCAAGTGACTTCGGTCACACGGGTCCCACACGCGATCTAACTTTCACTCCGATAAAAATTCCGATCACAAATCCTTAATCTAAATATTTTTCCAGTCCATAACATATTTTTCTTTCTCCAAAATAACGATAAAAATTTCACACCTATTGGTACACTCACACCTCAGTATTTTAACACTAAAAATTCACTATTCATCGATTTTTCCCAAATTTGCCTATTTACTCAATTTTTCGCCCTGATTCCATTTCCAACCTTACTTTTGTCATTTGAAATCTCTAACTCAATATTTAAGCCTCTTAACACACGGTTGGCAAATTACAATTTTGCCCTTTTTGCCCCTTTTGGCCATAATACTTGGATTTTCACTAATCCATCAACTTTCATTTCTCAATATATCATTAAAATACACATTTAAATATTTGAGGTGTTATATTCACCCCACCTTTTTGAAATTTTGTCCGCAAAATTAAATCATACCTGCTCACTAACTCAGGATACAGCCGGAGAATCTCGTCCTCCCGCTCCCAAGTAGCCTCCTCAGGTGTGCGGCCTTCCCACTGAATCTTCAGCATGGGAATCACTTTACTTCTTAGTCTCTTTTCACTGCGGTCCAATACTGCAATAGGACCGATGGGAGTCTTCAAGTTCTCCCTGATTTCAATATTATCCGGCATCACAACATGTGACTCATCCGGAACATAACGTCGCAACTGCGACACATGAAACACATCATGTAAATTAGATAACTGCGGGGGTAAGGCAAGCTGATAGGCCACCAATCCTACTCTTTTCATAATCTGATATGGCCCAATGAACCGTGGACTCAGCTTCCTCACACCCAACGCACGGCCAACACCTGTGACCGGCGACAAACGTACAAACACATGGTCACCTTCCTCAAATTCCAGCGGTCTATGCTTATTGTCATAGTAGCTTTTCTGCCGATTCTGTGCCTGTTTCAATTTTTCTCTGATCATTTCAATTTGCACTGTCGTTTCCTGCACAAAATCCGGACCAAATCTTTCTTTATCGCCTACCTCAGTCCAACAAGTGGGCGTACGACACCTCCTGCCATACAAAACCTCGTATGGTGCCATACCCAGACTGGAATGAAAACTGTTATTATAAGAAAATTCCACCAGTGGTAAGTACTTATCCCAAGCATTACCCTGTTCCAGTGTGCATGCTCTCAGCATATCCTCAAGTGTCTGTATGGTCCTCTCAGTCTGACCATCAGTCTGCGGGTGATAAGCAGTGCTCAGCCGGAGCTGAGTGCCAAAAGCCTGCTGCAAAGCTCCCCAAAATCGTGAAGTAAACTTCGGGTCCCGATCACTCACAATGCTAATCGGTATCCCATGGAGTCTAACAATCTCCTTCACATACAATGTAGCCAACTTCTCTGTAGTGTAGTCCACTCGTACTGGTAGAAAATGTGCAGACTTCGTAAGTCGGTCCACAATAACCCAAATCGAATCATAACCAGCTTGAGTTCTCGGTAATCCAACAACAAAATCCATTGAAATACTCTCCCATTTCCATTCAGGTATATCCAGCGGCTGAAGTAATCCAGCAGGTTTCTGATGCTCTATTTTCACTTTCTGGCACACCAAGCACTTAGATACGTACTCGGCAACATCCCTTTTCATACCAGGCCACCAGAACTTAACTTTCAAATCTTGGTACATCTTTGTGGCACCTGGGTGGATAGAATATTGACCCTTATGGGCCTCAGTCATAACTTCCTCTGCAAGTTCCTTGGGCACAACAATCCTGCCCTGATATAATAGTAGTCCTTGTTCATTAACAGATATGCCACTCTGGCCTTTCAAATACTTTATACTTTCATTGCGAATCTGAGTCTCTTTAATCTTCTCGTGCAGCTCGTTCTCAATCCGAGTCAACTCCATATCACACATTCTTCCTGCAAAGAAATCCGTTATTTTCATATCACGGAATTGCTCAATCACTTCATTGTCCCACATCATCATATGAGATAAATTCACAGACTTCCTACTCAATGCATCTGCCACAACATTGGCCTTTCCCGGGTGGTATTTCAATTCAAAGTCATAATCTTTCAAAAATTCAACCCATCTACGCTGCCTCATATTCAGCTCCTTCTGATCAAATAAATATTTCAAGCTTTTATGGTCGCTGAACACAGCAAATTTCATCCCATACAGAAAATGCCTCCAAATTTTCAAGGCAAACACAATAGCAGCCAATTCTAAGTCATGCGTCGGATAATTTTCTTCATGCGGCCTTAACTGCCTAGACGCATATGCAATAACTTTTCCTTCCTGCATCAGCACGCTCCCTAAACCTTTCTTAGAAGCGTCACAATATAATACAAACTCACCCTCCGGATCAGGTAGAGTCAACACCGGAGCAGTAGTCAATTTCTCTTTAAGTAGCAGAAAACAGTCCTCACATTCCTGGGTCCACACAAAAGGAGTATCCTTTCGTGTCAATCGAGTCAACGGTAGAACCATTGCAGAAAATCCCTGTATAAATCGGCGATAATAGCCAGCAAGCCCCAGAAAACTTCTAATTTCAGTCACAGTCTTAGGTCTTTCCCAGTCACTCACCGCTTCAATCTTGCTTGGATCCACTGCAACACCACTTGCAGAAATAACATGACCCAAAAATTGCACCTCAGACAACCAGAATTCACACTTAGACGGTTTAGCATACAGTTTCTTGTCTTTCAACACCTGCAACACAGTCCTCAAATGGTCCATGTGCTCCTCTTTACTCTTAGAATAGATCAAAATGTCATCAATGAACACAATTACAAACTGGTCCAAATACGGTTTGAAAATGCGGTTCATATAATCCATGAACACCGCCGGGGCATTAGTAAGCCCGAAAGGAATCACTTGATATTCAAAATGTCCATATCTGGATCGGAAAGCTGTTTTAGGTACATCCTCCGGTTTAATCCGAATCTGGTGATATCCGGACCGGAGATCAATCTTTGAAAATACACAGGCACCCCTCAACTGATCTAATAAATCATCAATACGCGGTAATGGGTACCGGTTCTTAATAGTCACTTTATTCAGCTGTCGGTAGTCAGTGCACAATCTCATGCTACCATCCTTTTTCTTTACAAATATCACCGGTGCTCCCCACGGAGACACACTCGGCCTAATAAAATTCTTCGCAGACAGTTCTTCAATATGTTTCTTCAATTCAGCCAACTCAAGTGGCGACATCCGATATGGAGCCAAGGAGATCGGCCCCACACCAGGCAATAAATCAATCGAGAATTCAATCTCTCTCTCAGGTGGGAATTCCGGTATCTCATCCGGAAATACATCCTCAAACTCATTAACAACTGGAATAGCAGAAATCTCTTCCTTTTTATCACCCACCAATCCGCCCAACAAGACATAACCCAGATCTCCAGCCTTCAAGGCTTTCACAGTCTGACTGACAGATAAATACAAAGACGGACAAACAGACGGCCTCTCGTGAGATAGCAACAACCTCTTTCCGCAACAATCAATCATTGCGCAGTTCCGAGACAACCAATCCATCCCCAAAATCAAATTGACAGAGGCCAGGGGTAAGATAATTAAATCAATGGTGTAACCCCTGCCTAAATAAGTGAACTTTACATCTTCACAAATCCAAGACGACTCACTAACCTCTCCTGTAGCAGTAGTAATACGCATCGGAGGAACCATCCGTGTTACCTTTAAGTCCAACGCCTTAGCCACATAGTCCGCCACAAATGAATGTGTCGCTCCCGAATCAAACAACACAGATAAATCAACATTAGAGAGAAAAATTATACCTTTAACCAAATTCGGAGCCTTTTCAGTACGTTGCGCATTAGTAGTATAAACTCGTCCCACAGTAGGAACAACAGCAATAGGAGCAGCAGTAGTAGTAGTAGCTGGCGGCAAGGCCTGCAGATTCGCAGCCTGCCCCGAAGGAGATGTACAATTTCTAGCAAAGTGGCCACTCTGACCACATCTAAAACAATTCGACGTACCAGCACCACATACACCTCTGTGGTATTTCCCACACTTCCCACATTGTGGGGTAAAATATCTGTTCGCAGCACCACCACCACCATTATTTCCACCCCTCTTGAACTGACCAGGAGGCTGCCTCACATGCAACCCCCTACCTCTATTATTAAAACCTCCTCTGTTGGTATTACCAGAAGGACCAGGTGTCCTCTTAACATCTTGCTCTTTTGTAGAATCGGATTTTGGATACCTCCCATAAACAGTCTCGACCCTTTTGCACTGGGTCACCAAATCAGCAAAGTTTCTCACTGCGGTATTTGACATCCTCTTAGCAATCTTCTCATTCAGCCCTCTTTGAAATTTAGCTGACAAGAATTCCGGAGTAGGTAGAGTACCTCCATAATTAGCAAACTTGACAAGTTCATTAAATCTCGCCACATAGGCATCAACAGTCATCACTCCCTGTACCAGATTATCAAATTCACCTTGCTTAGCCTCCCGAACATCGCGGGGAAAATATTCTTCATGGAATAATCCTTCAAACATAGTCCAAGTAAGGACCTCACCCTGAATAATAAATGGGCGAGACACATTGTCCCACCACTCTTGGGCATCACCCTCCAGCATATACACAGAATACAATAACTTCTGCGGATCTTGGCATCTCATAACCTGAAAAATCTTGTCCATGCCCCTCAACCAAGCAGTGACCTCCTTTGGGTCCCTTGACCCCAGAAATGCGGGTGGCTTATGTTTCCTAAAAGATATGAGCCTACGCTCATCATCAGCATTATCAATAACTTGCCCAGCAGCCCCAGTAGATTGGGCAACAGATGACGGATCAGGAACATAACTAGGATCCGTAGTAGTATGATGACTAGCCTCACCAGTGTGGTGACTAGCCCCACTCTCCCCCTGTTGAGGAGTAACAGATGGCGTCGGTGTAGGAGTCACCGTAGCCGTATGCGGAGGTGTATCTTCCCTCCTAGGACGACCTCTATCCGCCCTCAACTCAGCCATAAAGGCCTGCATCATATCCTGATTTGCTTTCATCAGGTTCTCAGTCATATTTCTGTTTGCAGCCGTTTCCGCCTGCAGAGCATTCAGTGCTGCAGTGATCGGATCCGGTGGCAAATGACCTGCACCCCGTGCCCCACGGCGACCTCGTGCCCTACTCATGATATCTGTACATGTAACACAAAGGAATGAGCTGATCAGACCCACACTGAGGAATCACATATACATTAATCATAAATAGTTCACAGATAGCTATGACACACAAGATACAAACACACAACAATCAGAGTTCCCTAAACAAAACTGCTCTGATACCATAAAATGTAACAGCCCGTTGTACACCGGTATTGTTAACATTGATTATGATATTAAGCGCAGTTACAATCACAGTGATTAGGTTAATTAAATTACGGGCAAATTTTTCTTTTAACATATTCCTTTTCTTTTTCATAAATACATTTTCCGTAATCAATTAAAACCACACTATAATTGTAAATGCCATTTGCGGAATCATACACTTTCTAACATCATAAATCATTCTTTTTATTCATTTCATTTAAACTCACCATCTTACTCTCATCTTTTACCAAGTTGTAGTCCTTTACGTTGTCTACGCGTGGTTTCAAACCACGTATCATTTGGAGTTCTACCCATCAAGTTATACCCCTTTCTTTTAGTCTAGAAAAAACTGAATTTTCAAAAATTACACTGTGGTAATCGATTACCAGAGGGTGGTAATCGATTACCACCTGTCAAAAATGAGGCAGTAGCCAATTTTCCAATTCCTCTGTTCTGGTAATCGATTACCAACCTTGGGTAATCGATTACCTCACATGGTAATCGATTACCAAAGGCCAGTAATCGATTACCAGTGCAGACAGTAGCTAATTTTTCGTCCCCTGTTGCATGGTAATCGATTACCATGCTTGGGTAATCGATTACTATGCAGCAAAATGACAGATTACAGCTGTTTTGAGCCCCAAAAAGGGTGTGTAATCCATCCCTAACCCCTTGGTACTCCACATAACACATAATCATGTCCTAATGTTGGCTCTAGGCCCTTCCATCATGCATTTTCCTTAAGTTTAACATCAATTACATCATTCTCAAATAATGGCCATTTACATGTACATATGGACCATTTTTACATCATTACACATCAAGACTTCAAGGCTATGAATGTGGCAATGGACAAGTCCCATGCTCACTCAAAATATACAGTTATCCAAGCCATGAATAATAAAACATAAACAAGACTTAGCATATGACCATGAACACTAACAAAAGCATGGAAAATGACATCATGCAATATGTTCATGACCTAAGTCTCAAAATACTAATGGTATGCTATGTGCACTCCATAAACTCCTCCAAAAAGCCATGCAATCCAATGCACCGCATGCCCATCCAACGTCCACTACACGGGCTTCTTGCCCGAAGCTCCTCCCGGCTCATAGTGACCTGAAATGTGGTCCCCCCAACACGGGGTGAGATATACGGATATATCTCAGTAAACCAATGGAGCTAGAGGCTCTCTCCACTCCATGGCTCACTAAAATGTATCAAAATGACATAATATGGCATGCAAGTAAAACAATATCACCATCCTCCTGGAGACACCCAAGAACATCCACTCATGGATTCGTGTTCAAGGACTCCATCATATAACTCCCGAGACAGTCCTGGCGCCTCTCCCATGGTTGAGAAGACTCCATGGCAATACCCAACCGGAACTCCTCATGAGCCCTATCCGGCGGACGTCCCACGTTTGGATCATCCTGGCGCCGCTCCCAGAGTCGACTCCACGGCAATACCCGACTGGCATTCTCACAAGGACGAATCCAGCGGATGACCAAACTCCACTTGTCAACTGATCAGTGACCACACAATTTCACACAATACAAGCAATATGCATACAAGCACACAAACACATCATGTCATCACTACATAATCCAACCACAACCTTCCTCTAGGTGTGGTGGAGCTCACTAGGGATTAAACCCAAGTTCCAAGAGTTTACCTTAACACGAGCAACACCGTTCCAAACGTATGCTCCAATTCAACTTTTCTCAAATCCAACCGTGTGAGGCACCCTACAACAATCATCAAATCCCAATTACACAAAAACTCATTTTTCATCAAAATTCCTCAAAATTCTCTAAGTTAAAAACCTAGATTTTTCACCAAAATTTAACATAGCATTTCTAGCTTACAAACATGATTCTAAGGCCTTTTCATCTAATAGCATTTTTGCATTTGGGCTCTCTATCATCACACATCTAAAATCAAAGATTTGAACACATATTCATAGATCTAAGAATCAACTATCAAAAGACCACAAATATACTTACAATGGGTAGTATGATCACCACCAAGGCTTCACTAAACCATTTGAAGCTCAAAACTCCAAGAAATCTCAAAAACTCAATGGGTCGGATCTGACTTTGCTTAAAACGTGGCCAAAGAGATGGATTCAAGGCTTCTAGGTGCTACCAATGGCTTTGGAAGGTTGTTTACGATAGATTTCAACACCAAAATCAAGCGATTCGGTGGAGAAACGAAGAAATGGGGAGAAATGGAAGAAAATGGTGGTTTTGGTCTCTTTTTCTTCCCTGTGGTGCGCGCGGGAAGTGAGATGAGAGGAAGAAGAAGGAAAAGAAAAAGAAAAAGGAGGTGGGGCCAAGTGACTTCGGTCACACGGGTCCCACACGCGATCTAACTTTAACTCCGATAAAATTTCCGATCACAAATCCTTAATCTAAATATTTTTCCAGTCCATAACATATTTTTCTTTCTCCAAAATATTGATAAAAATTTCACACCTATTGGTACACTCACAACTCAGTATTTTAACACTTAAAAATCACTATTCATCGATTTTTCCCAAATTTGCCTATTTACTCAATTTTTCGCCCTGATTCCATTTCCAACCTTACTTTTGTCATTTGAAATCTCTAACTCAATATAACACACGGCTGGCAAATTACAATTTTAAGCCTCTTAACAGCAATCAATGTTTATAATCTTATACATAAGGATACATACTACTACTATTATTACTTTTATTATTATTATTATTATTATAAATTACTATTAATTTTCTGGGATATTACATTCTACCCTCCTTAAATGAGGTTTCGTCCTCGAAACTTAAAGGTTTGAGCCCTTCTTAAAACAAAAATAAGCAAGCAACCAAGAGTAATGCATAACCAAGCAAACAAGATAACATATCATTTATGAATTTAAGACAATACAACTATATATATATATATATATATATATATATATATATATATTTCTATATAATCTTTCATTTGCTAGAAAAATTTTAATCAACGCAAAAACAACACTAAAAGAAAGCTAATTATCTTTATTAAAATAAGAACGAGTTACTAAAGATAGCGTATAAACAAATTCAAATAATAATATCAATAATAATTTTAAATCACAAAATAATTCCAAACATCTAATCATCAAAATTTCAAAGAAATAAATCATATTTAAAGGACAAGAAAATTAACTCTTCACTACCCACCTCTCTCGATTTATTTACTTATCTTATGTCCTATTATTTTATTTACTAATTTTTTTATTTATTTAATTCAGGGATCTTTGATTATTCGAGTCGGTATCAAAAGCAAACCCCAACCGCAACCAGGGGCTCTGATACCATTTTGTAACACCCCAAATTTCTAACAATTTATAATAGCATAAATAATCAATGATTTTATAAATAACAGCAGAAGTTCAAATTAATCAAATTATACACGAAAGATCCTTTTTTGGCTCTCTCTTTAGCCCTCTGTCTCTTATCCTTAGGAGGTCTTCCTCCACTAGCAGGTTTTTTCGGAAAACTTCATTTATTCTGGTGTGGATGGCAGGCAGGCCTATATTTCTTGGTTTCAATAGGACTACTTACGAGCGTTGTTTCTATCTACTATTATCTAAAAATAATCAAGTTATTAATGACTGGGCGAAATTCCATTTAGGATTAAGAATAGGAGTAATCGGAACTGCTTTTTTTATATCTCTTATTATTTGGGACCCTATTCAATAATTCAAATCGAACCAATTGGATGTACGACTCGGGCCTATATGACATGATCGATCAATAAAAATACTCTAACACTCCACCTTTGTCATATATTCCATACATCACACTAGATATATATCATATTCATAGAATACGATTCACTTTCAAAATGCCTTGGTGGTGAAATGGTAGACACGCGAGACTCAAAATCTCGTGCTACAGAGCGTGGAGGTTCGAGTCCTCTTCAGGGCATAATATTAAGATCTGTTATTGAATTGGAATAAGTTCGGCAGCGGATCACGAAATCTTGGTGATCTTCTCTATCTAATGAATGGGAAGTCCGTTTTGAAATCGTCTGCCCTGCACCCACCCCCCGAGTATATGCTTCAACAGGAATCACACAGGGGTAGATTGATACAAGAGAAACCTCTGGTAAAATCACCTACCCATAACCCAGCGGATAAAGTACATTACATAGTCCGTTTTAGGGATTGGCGACTTACCCATTCAATGACTTTGGCACCGGACGTTTCCAAAATCAAATGGGTACTGTACTCTCGGGTCGAGGGAATTCAATAATAGACACCTGTTGGCATTCCAACCTTCCTTCTCCTTTCAGGGCCTATCCGAAAAGAAAGAGAATTCAGTACTTCTTGGTCGTGAATATCTGAATAGGACAAATCGCCCCGTGGATCTCTTTGCTTCGGAACAAAACAATTCGAATTAGGCTCGGTCAACTGGAATGTGTATTATCATCTTTCAATTGAGAAGATCGATCGACCTGAGACGAAGAGAAAGAAAGGTCTATCTATTTTATTTAGTTATTCAGTCAAACCAATTATTCGTTATTGGAGCAGATAGCAACAACCATCTCATCCGGGAAAAGCCATCTTTTTATCAACAATGTCTTTGTCATTTGATCCAATAGCGTTCCGTTAGATAGGAACAGATTTGATAAATATTGATAACTCTCGGATAGAGTATTAGAAAGGAAAAATCCATTAGATAATGAACTATTGGTTCTAAGCCATCTCTGGCGATGAATCAACAATTCGAAATGCTTTTCTTGCGTATTCTTGATAAACCAGCATTTATATATAGATGTAGAAAGCTCTGTTTGGGAAGTCAGAAGCCCCCTTGGCATCTCTTCATCTGCAAAGAATTCTCGATGTGAAAACACAGAGACAAAAGGCTGATCTTTGAATAGGAAAAACAGTGGATCCGCAGGTTCCCAAATGAATTGACTTATTCCAAAAAAGCCTTGTTCTTTGGAAGATCTATCTCGTGTCTGGTACTGCACGGTTCCACCCTGTAAAAACTCCGAATCATTCTCTTGAAGCTCATCCTCTTCATCATAAATGATCTGCTTGCCCCGAAATGCCCCGGACCAATAGGGAAATCCCAATTCATTGGGCCTTTCGATACAATCAAATAGAAAGCCCCAAGGGCGCCATATTCTAGGAGCCCAAACTATGTGATTGAATAAATCCTCCTCTATCTGTTGGGGATCGAGGACTCCTTCCCCTTCTTCAAACTCCGATTCATATTTTTCATAGAGAAATCTTTGATCAACGATAGAACAAGATCCATTTTGAATCGTATTTAAGGGATTCCTTGGTTCGAACCGAAGAAGCAATGTCACTCGATCATTAGCAAATTGACTGCAATCTTTTTCTGTCCGTGAGGATCCTACCAGAGCGCCCTCTACTTCTAATAGGCCATGAACTAGATCAAAATCATTCTCAATGAGCCCATAAGAAATGATCCCGTTTTTTTCATCAGGTCGGGGTAGAGACCAAAGGTCTTGAGCGACCGATCCGGCAGAACAACTCAAAAGATAAAGAAGTATCGTTAATTTATTCATGCTCGTTCCAAGTTCGAAGTACCACTTGTACAAATAAGAATCCCCCCCGTTACAGGATTTCTTCTTCATATAGATAGATATAGGATCTATAGAGCAATTACTTAGAAGTACATTTTGTGAAACAGCCCTTCCTATCTGATAGAAAAGGATCCCATGATCCTGAACCGATCTTACCTGAGATCGCAAATCCCAAGTTTGTCTATGAAGAGCAGATCTAATTAGATTCGTGTCTATAATAGATTTCTTTTGTATAATACTAATCGATAGGGCCTCATTGGTAAGTGCTACAAGATCTCGTACATTGAAACCCATAGTTATGGACCCGAATCCATTAGTATGGAACATTTTCTTTTCCAAGTGAAATCCCCGAGTATATGAAAGAGTGAAAAAGTGCTTTCGTTGTTGTGGAATAAGAAGCCTTCGTATCTTAATACATATATTTAATTTATTCGGAGCTATTAGAGCGGGATCTACTTTTTCGGGAATATGAGTCGAAGCAATAACAAGAATATTTCTAGTGGAACATCTTTCACAATCCCTGGAGAGATAGTTCACTAATAGACCGAGGGATAAGTAATTCGACTCATTCACATCCAGATCATGAATGTTTGGAATCCATATTATGCAAGGAGACATTGCTTTTGCTAATTCGAATTGAAGGGTGAGATAAAATCGGTCTATTTCTGGCATCATATCCATAGGTAGCACATTCATCATAGTTAGAAGCTCCAGCTCCGTATCAAGGTCACGGTCGATATCGTCACTATTATCAATATGGTCACTATCGTCACTCTCATCAATAAAAAAACCCTTAGGTTTGTTATCCAGGAACTTGTTCAGAAATACTGTAATGAAAGGAACATAGGAGTTTGTCGCTAGGTATTTGACCAAATAGGATCGTCCAATTCCTATAGAACCTATCACTAAAATACCCCTAGGGGGGGGTAGGGCTAAGCGGAGCGAAAAGGGTTTCCCATGAGATGGGAAATGAAAATGATTAACCCCACATGGGGTTTGTGAATAAGTGATGTATTCAGCTCATAATTCATTAGATACTTTTTTTGAATGTCAACTAAGTATCGTAAGTAAATTGCTCCCGGTTGTTCAATCATTTGATAACCAGAGTTATTTGGCCATGATATATTTGATCCATGCATAATATCATGAAAAATGGATACCAATTTTTGGCTACTACTTAGTATTAGTATCGGCAATAGGTCTGAAAAAGTATCTAAAAATATGAAATTTAGATATTTGTACCCTGTCGAAGTAAGGAACCACGGTATATATGTTAGGAATAGATTCCATTTTGAGAGAGTTGAAAAAGCACTATCTCGTTGAAAGGTTCTATACATATGCCCTTTCTCAAGGCATTTTTTTAGACAAGGACTCCGTTTTTTCCTCTTTTCGGATGTTAAATATTTCTCAGAACATGGAGTGTGAATCAAACCCATGTTTGAATTGAAATTGAGATACTGATGCAAGTTCTTCCCTTCTGAATCAGGTAGATTCATATATGAACGAGGTTGACAATAAGTTCTTTCAAAATTGACTCTTTGTCCCTCTGTTAGAGATGTTCCATAAATGTCTGCGATCGAGTAAATAGCTCTACGAACGAATGGATCGGATCGAATTGGAAAATGGAAAAATTTGTACAAGTTATACCCTTCGTCACCACTTTGCGGAAAATCGTTAGGTATCAATATGTTAGATACCTGTGACTCGATTGGTGAAATAGTACCTCTCTCCAAAAAAGCATGTTTTTTTTTACCGTCACACAAAGAAAAAATGTTGTTGCGAATGAACAAGATATTGAGAAATTGTCCACACGTAAAATCATAATTATTGATACAGGCCTTTTCCACATAAAAAGGGAATTTGTTGTTACAATAGAAGCAGAAGTGATATCGATTATTCAAGAATCGAAGTCGATTTGCTTTATAAAAAGAGGATATCAATGAACTTCTATGAAATGGTTTCACGGGACTCAGCCAATTGTCTTGATCGTGGGATATCATTGAGAAATAGGAATCCGTGTTATCAAAAAATTTCCTTTGATTCTTTCTAGTATGGAATGAGTCA
>JAVKPL010001786.1:0-16955 GCA_032173675.1 Gastrolobium villosum
CACCAATTGCCTCACCCCATTGCTCACTAAATGTGCAACAATAACATCATGTAACATGCATATCATACAAAATCACAACAACTGGGCACAAATCTAAGAACATCCAAATAAGGATTTTCTTTCAAGGACCCCATCATGTAACTCCCGGGAATCTTCTTGGTGCCTCTCCCATGGATGAGACGACCCCATGGCAAAACCCAACTAGAACTCCTCATGAGCCCTATCCAGCGGAAGTCCCTCGTTTCTATCATCCTGGTACCGCTCCCAGAGTCGGCCCCACGGCAAAACCCGACCGGAATCCCCAAAGGATATCTTCAGCGGAAGTCCAAACCAACACACATCTACTGGCCAGAGATCATACAATTTCACACACAACATGCTCCAAGCATGTCACACAATCAAGAAATAATGCATGAATATACATATTCACACCATGTCAAAAGCACAAAATTCAACCAAAACCTTCCACAAGGTGTGGTGGAGCACACAAGGGATTAAAACCCAAGTTCCAAAGGTTTACCTCAACTCCATAAATATTATTTTTCCGTGTAAGCTCTAATCCGCTTCTATTGCGTCCATGCGAGGTAACCTATATTCATCAATTAACCAATACCATCAACACTTGCATACATCCAATTCAATTCACAACAATAATACATAAACATAACCACTTAGGCCTATTGGCCAACTTCCATTTAATTCATTACCTCATTCTTTTAAATCATCCAACTAACTCACCATCCACTATTCTATGCACCACAACATCCACCATTAATTGTACAATAATTTTCCGATCATTTCTCCATCATCACCCATCCATGACCACAATAGGTCGAATTACCCATGGACACATGCTCCAAGGTTTTCAATCCAATTCAACACTTACACATACCATACAATCCTATTATTAACTCATACCAATGCTTCACAACTCAATTATCCAATCCAATCATAATGCCAATTCATAAAGTCTTGAAATCTCATCACAAAATTGCCTAAGTTAAAATTTCCCAAATCACAATAATTTTTATTACATCAATCATCATCATTTATCATTCTAAGCATTAAGTTCCAAATGAGACATACCATTTAATGCTCCTAACTATCACAACTCAACATACATCATCAAAACCCTTACTAATTTTATGATCTCTTAGAAAACTCAAAGAGAATGAGAAAACTTACCACCAATAGCCTCCAATGATCCAAGGGAGTGATCTCCAACCAATGGTTCAACACAAAAAGACCCAAAATTTCCCAAAAATACCAATATTTTCGTGGATGAAAATGGAGGATCTCTCCCTCCACAATGCTCTCCACAAAGTGTACTCTACATGAAAGTCACTCACAATCTCAAGGGGAACAACTTTGTAGTTGGAAATTTCTCTCAAAGTCTCTAGAAAAAAAGTTACAAATCACACAACCTCAAATCCTCTCCAATGGCAACTCACACGACGGATGAAGGAGAAAGAGAGAGAAAATTCAGAATTTTGTGTTTCACTTATCCATTTGTCACTTAAGTCACTTAAAGTGGGTCCCACATGTCACTTAACTTTCTTAAATCATCCATTTTCATCCACAAATATAACCTATGTTGTTTTCTCGTTCACGTCATATTTTTACTTCCTAAAAACACTGATCATATTTTTACTTCCTAAAAACACTGATCATATTTTCACGCTTATCGGTATAATTACCGCAGTATTTTACACCGATAAAATCACTATTCATCAATTTTTTCGAAACTTGCCTATCCATTCAATTTTTCATTCTGAATCCATTTTCGGCATTAATTTTACCATTTGAGACCTTCTAATCAATTTTTTTATCTTGGGTTACGTGTTTGGTGAATTACCATTTTACCCTTCTTATGCAATTTGACCCTAATTTCAGGATTTTCACTAATCCTACCCCTTAATCCACATTTTCATGTATAATTATACATTTACGAAATATGAGGTGTTATAACAACCATACTTATCCATTTTATTTTGTTGTAACCTAACTTGTTCTTATCAATATAAGTTGTTATTTCTCTTATCTTCCATTCGTTATCTTTGAACTGAATCTCGAGTTTATGAGATTTCAGTTTGGAACAATTATGTTTAAAGTATTAGCCATGGGCTAAGTTATTTATGGAACGGAAAAACTATGAAGTTCTTAAAGAACTATTTTCAAAACTCTTGTACTTAAGCTTTTATATTTTTGTGATTAAGTGTGCTATATTCATTGAGTATCAATGGAAATTGAACTCATACTGAGAAAGGAACTTCCATAAGGAAGGGATTTCAGAAAACTTAATCAGAGGAGGAAGGTAGTGTTGTGAAAACAACACTACTGATTGCCTTAGGAATAAGGAATCACCTCGTTCACTGAAGGTTCTGTGCTTAGTAACTGTTGGAGTCAAAGGATACATAAGAATATGGGAACTTGTGAGCCATTAAAGTCCATGTGCTGAGGAATCAGAGTTGGCAATGAAAAGACCTGAACAAATTCAGAAGGGTTAAGTCCTGAGTGAAGAATATAGCTATTTAAGAATGGAACAGTAGATCTGTTCCTTGTGTTAAAAACTATTTTATCCATCCATTTTGTTGTCTCTTAATTATTGTTATTTTCTTTATTACATCTTGTAACAACAACCACCAATCTCCAATGAATATTGTCATTCCTTCTCTCACCAAGAAGGATTTCATATTTAAGGACGCGAGGAGCTGTTTGCTGTTAGATTGAACTTACTATCCTTGAGGAACATTATCAAGATAGTAGGGAACGTTTGGCCAAACAGATCAATTACTGACTTTTCTTTTCATTTTTACTCTTTTTAAAATAGTTTAAGTTATTATTTAGTGTTATATCCTCGTGGGAACGATAATCTGGGCAATAATAGTTCCATTTATTACTTGATGCGTGCACTTGCGCACTTGGGTTGAAGTCAAGAGAACAAATGTGTTTTCTCTTGATGAACTGAATTAAAGGAATGTCCTTTAAAAAAACATATTAAGAAACCAACAAGTTCACACCCAATAGTAGTAATTAATGGCGCCTTAGGGTGAACAGGGATGGCATCTTCAACATCTCGTCTTGCCGCTATTGCTTGCAATCTTGACAATGTGGCAGAGATCGAACTATCTAAAAATCAGACGACAAAGAGTGCACGTTAGATATATTAAAAATAAAAGTTGCCTTTGGTCAAAATTGAATCAATGGAAGCAAATTTACCTAAGAAGGCTCTGATACCATCATCAGTATATTCATTTAAAATAGTATAAGTGCTTAGGTAACCCGTATCAGAAGCCTCTCGCGCGATATTGCATAAGGTGGTCATAGTATGTTGCTCATAATCACTCAAATCATCAAAACTGTAGTTCAAATTTTGACCCTCTAATGGATGTTATGTCCAATATAAAGGAAAAATAGGGGAATTATCTTCTCGGTCCAAGAAAAATGCTTGGGAATCTTTTGTGGGGAAAATTTTGAAGTAGTCTATGGACCATTTATGAACCTTCCTTTGATAGGAAGCACAAAACTTGAATTTATCCTTTCCTCTCAAAGAGACCCAGTTGGAATGCGGCCCCATAACACTAAACAGACAAAAAAAAGACTATGGGGATTGAAACAAACTATAGGCTTTACAAACCATCTCGTATACCCTTAAGAAACCCTAGGCATTTGTAGATAATTGTGAGGGCACCACATTAATATGCACCAGCAACCTACAGATAAAAGGTGAAAAAGGAAAACGTACTCCTAATGTCAAAAAGAAGTGGGCATACATCATTATGAAATGTTTGGAAGACCCTTCAGCGTACGCGGAACATATGCGCTCATTTAAAGGAACGACATCTAACTCCCACTGATCGTCATGAGATTTTCTGGGGTAACATGGATGTTAGCCTTCAATTGAGCCAAATCCTATGGGGAACTGTATATCGAGACAGTGTCCAAAACGATGTCAGATACCCAGTTCAGAGCTTCTTCATCCTGAATACCATGCTTGATCGGACCAGTTGCTTCGGGATCAAGTTTTTGTTTTTTCTTTGCGTCCGGGTTAAGCTTTTGCTTTTTCTTTGCATCACCAGCACCGCGCCTAGCCATGATTTCTTTAATTTTAGGCGAGATAAAATCTGGTTCAGAAGAGGAGGAATTAGTAGAGGAAGAAGATGAAGAGACAGCAAATGCAGATTTAAAGTTGTCAAAATTCCTTTTCTTATATGGGTACCCAGTTGGGTAAATAAAATTTAGAGTAAATACCTTTTTTGGTCCTCAGCAAATTTCATGATGCCCGTTTTAGTCCCTAGCAAATAAAAGGCCCATTATGGTCCCTAAGAAATTCAAAATGGACCCATTTAGTTGAAATCGTGGTCCCTCACAAATTCAAAAAAAACCCATATCAGTCTTTAAAAGGACTAAAATGGGTCCATTTTGAATTTTTTAGGGGTCACGATGGGCCTTTTTATTTGCTAGGGACTAAAGCGGACATCGTGAAATTTGCTGAGGACCAAAAAGGGTATTTAATCTAACATTTAAAGGCAAGGGGCTTGGACTCCTTTAACCAGGATGATCTTGCGCGATGGAAGGAGAAGTATCGCGAGATGAAATTGAAAGGGAAGAGTTGGAGTTTAGGGTATTAACAGACTTATGACTATAATCAGAATTTGAGGAAGAATCACTCGATATTAAAATAGGACTAGTCATTTTCTAGGAAATTTTTGGTAAAAGGGACAAACTTTGTTGCGACAAAGTTCTAGTTATCCAGCAGTTAGGTTTTTGGTAGGAAAAACCTAGTTCAAACCGTCGAACAGAAGACACACGATTATCATTCAAAATCACTTTCTTCCAAGGGGTAGCACACTTGCCAATAAGCCATGATTCCCCGGTTCCTAAAGACCTCGACCTAGGTAATGACCTGGGAGGAGGATTGGAAGAGCCAGACCATTCAGCTATTATGATAAGATTCACAAATTTGCCATTATCAGACATACCCAAAGCTCGAATGCAAGAAGAAAACAGACAAACAAAGCAGAACACGAAGGATAAAAAATTGAAGAAGGAACATACCTGAAATATATACTTCGGGTGAACTGAGGGAGAGTAAGACGTGACGACACCAGAAGAGTAAAAGAAGAAATCGAATGCTGAGGAAGAAAGGTCTTTCACAGCAACGGTGAGTGCTTCGCGTAATTTCCTTCTAAACCAAGTAGCTCAGTACAAATATGAAAACTTTACCGAACGGAAACTCAAAAGGTTAAAACGTGTTGAGTAAAACGGATAAATATTTGATTATACTTTCAAAGTTTTATCATTATTGTGAAAAAATGATATAGAAACTGATATCAATGCGTGGGGAGTTATATATGAATTGCAATGAAGGTTAAACCAATTGGTAAATGGGTAATTTTCTTTCTTCCTGAACTTTGTTCCATCAATAAGGAAAGAGATTATGTACTTATTTGTCCAATATGTCTCACGTGTATATTGTAATATATCACTATATACCTTTTTGTTCCCCATAATTTATAACTATTTTAGACTGAATAGCTCATTAATATCTATTCATAGCATTTTGAGAGGCTGTTATTTTGATCCACATAATTAATTATTTTTTACTTTTCAATGTTTATTTCATTATTTGTGCCACGTAAACTTTTCTAAGACAAATAAATTTTTTTCCTGGTTAACTATGATTCAATGTCTTGGTATATTTAGACATTAAATGATTTTATCTATGTGTTGAGATTTTACAACAACAGATTTTTTTTATTTTTTATTTTAAACGAAAGCAAATAGCTTTAGGTGTTTGCATTAGAGCAAAGTTTAATAGAAATCATGAATCAACTTCCTCAACAACTTAAAACGTAGATATTAGACAATGTCTTATGTCTTGTAAATGAATTTAAAATTTTTTATTTAAAAAATAAAGTGGGACAAGGATAAACTCAAAATCACTTGGTAAGAAATTTAATTTAATTTGCTTTGAGATTTTTTCACCAATTAATTGACTAATCGGCTAATCAAAGGACTACAAAAATGATAAAACTCTTTTTTTAAGTTTTTAACACAGACAAATCAGAAATTTAAATCTTAGTTATGCCAATAGCTTAAAACCATGCCACCAGAATTATCATTGTGAATCTCCAAAACCAGGCATTTAAAGCCATGTTATTAACTACCTAAAAAACAATGAATGATTTTATTAATTTTCCAACAATAGATCCACAAGAAAATGAAAAATAAAAAATCATTGACCTCTAGTAACGTGGTTTCAAGTTCAAGATACGGTTGAGTTTGTTTCCACTTTCAATACTGAATTGGTGGATAATCACATCTAATATTCAAAGTGAGTGGATATCTAATTCCTTACCATACATCCTCCATTCAACATGATGTAAAATAGAGATTTTGTAGTGATGCCTTTGTACCTAAAACCTCAAGTAAAATAAAAATAAAAAATATTTACAGATGGCCAAACAGGAATTCTCTTTGAAGGCTGTATGCATAAAACTTCGTGATTCAGACAAGTGTTTGTCTGCCTAAATTGCGGAAATATCTTCGGTATTATTGTAGTACTGAACACTTAGTATATCATTTACTTAATTTGAAAATAATAATATTTTTTTACCATTTTATCCTTTTTTATATGGTTATTTTCCCCTAAACTAGGGCTGGCAATACGGGCCAGCCCGACCCGACCCGCCCCGGCCCGCCACTGGCCCGCCTAAAATGGGTTGGCCCGCCCCAGCCCGTTTTGACAAAATGGGTTGAATTGAGCAACCCGGCCTGTTTTATGAGTGGGTTGGCGGGCACGGGCCAGCCCGCCTAAAATAAAAAAATATATAAAAATATAAAAAAAAACAAAAAAATAAATTCTACATAAAAACACATTTTTTTTTTTTGCATAAAAGCATATAAAAATCTGCATAAAATCCTAATGTGCTTATGAAACCAAGAAGATCAGTGTTTAATAATCTATATATAAATATGCATCTTTCAATCCAGAAATAATAATAAAAATTAAAATCATATCAAGGTAAAATAGAATAATAAAATAAGTAACAAAGTGTTGTATGAGCAGTCCACAACAATGCGAAAAAGCCACTTGCATGCAGAGAAATCTAGGGCACGAAGTTACATAATAATTGGGTAACCTAAAAAAAAAGGGGGGCTTGGCGGGCTAGCCCGCCCCGTGGCGGGCCGAGCCCGACGGGCTGGTGGGTTTGGCGGGGCGGGTTTGGCGAGCTGGTGGGTTGAAAAACTCAACCCAGCCCGCCCTGTTTGGCGGGCGGGGCGGGCCAGCCCGACGGGCTCAGCCCATTTTGCCAGCCCTACCCTAAACCATCACCTTTTTTTATTTTTAGTAAAGGAGTACATACTATAGAAGTACCAAAGATATGCTCCTAAATTGATCTGTATGTAAATGACCATTACCATGAGATTATTTAAAGTGAACCGGGACCACCATTTTTAGGTGGTCCCTTAGTGTAAATAGGAAGGTAAAATGGGAAAAGTGGAAAAATAATAAGGATAAAAAAGAAAGAGAAAATTATTGTTGTGAGAGGGTAGGGCTGGCAATACGGGCCAGCTCGCCCCGACCCGCCCCGCCACTGGCCCGCCTAAAATGGGCTGGCCCGCCCCGGCCCGTTTTGACAAAATGGGTTGAATTGAGCAACCCGACCCGTTTTATGAGTGGGTTGGCGGGCTACGGGCCAGCCCGCCTAAAATAAAAAAAAAATATATAAAAATCTAAAAAATATAAAAATAATATACAAAAAATTAAATTCTGCATAAAAAAACATAATTTTTTTTGCATAAAAGCATATAAAAATTTGCATAAAATCCTAATGTGCTTAGGAAACCAAGAAGATCAGTGTTTAATAATCTACATATAAATATGCATCTTTCAATCCAGAAATAATAATAAAAATTAAAATCATATCAAGGTAAAATATAATAGCAAAACAAGTAACAAAGTGTTGTATGAGCAGTCCACAACAATTCGAAAAAGCCACTTACTTGCAGAGAAATCTAGGGCACGAAGTTACATAACAATTGGATAACTTAAAAAAAAAGGACTTGGCGGGCCGAGCCCGGCGAGCTGGCGGGTTTGGCGGGGCGGGCTGGTGGGCTAAAAAACTCAACCCAGCCCACCCTGTTTGGTGGGCGGGGCGGGCCAGCCCGACGGGCTCAGCCCATTTTGCCAGCCCTATGAGAGGGAACACAAAAAAATTCAGTGATCCTAAAGCATATTAAATATTTCCCTCTACCACAACAAGCACACCAACCAATGCAAAACACCAAACTCTTTGACTCACTCCATGAAGGGTATTTTCCTCTGTAATTTTCAAACTTTGAGGAGGGTTTTTTTTTTTTGGTTGATAAGGAATAATATAATATAAATTCATTCATCAAAAAGTTTAACTTTTCGATTTCAATTTTACCAAAATGCTATTTTTATTCCTGAGAAAAGAAATTAAAAGAAAAATTGATTCTCGAATGATTATCATGCACAGCTATAATCTATAGGTTTTATAATTCTTACGTTGAAGGAGAATTGAAATCTCATGTTATAGAGATAAAAAGCATGTGGGACCCATGTGTTAGAAAAAATTATATGTATGACACATGTCAGCATGGAAATCGAAGAATGTGTAGGAAAATTGTAATTCTCATGTTGAATGAGAATTATAAAACCCATAATCTATATGTTAGTAGGGTTTATCATCTATCATTTACTATGATTAAAAAAAAACATGACCACAAAAAATATCCTACACACACAACATTTTGTGGGACCCGCAGAAAAAAAAAACTCCAGCACTCAAAACGAATCTCTATATATAACATAACACAATTACTTTTTCTACGAAATAACTCTTATAAAACCCATGTTATTAAGCCATTACAAATTCGATTCTAACGTACAAGGGCTCTTGCAGCTTAATCTTTATGAGTGGCTTTGTCTTTTAATAAATATTTAATTTTGGTATTTGAAACCCTAATTTTTTTATATATTTTTTATGTGGTGGGTCTAAATTAAAAAAATCATCTATATTTTAATTCGTAAAAAATAAGCTCTTGATATAGTAGGATTGTAAATTATCTACACTTCAATCTTAAAGCTTATAAAGCTTTTCACATGAGAGTATGTGTTAGTAAATAATATAATATAAATTAATATAAATCTTTTCATCTAATAATTTAATTTTTTTGGTTGAACTTATTTTTTTAGAAAGTGGATACCGTATAATACATATTACATACCTGTATTTGGTTTTTTTTTTTTTTTTTTTACTTTCTTAAACATTTCATTTTAGATTATCATATGCAGTATGCTAACGAATATGTTTAAATGACTTTGAAACAAAAGAAAACATTTGAATCAATTCAATATTTCAATGCAGTAGTTTTTCCTATTAATTAAAAAAACGGGTATATTAGTTTATTGAAGTTACATTTATATATAAGCCTGTTTGGATGCTCTTTTTTAAGCTAGAAACTACTTATAAGTTAAAGAAAAAAAAAAAGAGTTTAAAAAAAGAAGCTCAAAGCTCTTTGGTAATTATATAAAAAATTTAGCTTATAAGTTATTTAAAAGCACATAAACCCTAAACCCTAAACCCTAAACCCTAAAAGCACATATTTCAAGAAAATTATCTCTCTTTCTATTTATATAACTCTTCATTTTAAAAACAAGCACACAATTCAAGAAAAGTAGACAAGAGCTTAAAAAAAGCTTCTCCTAGGAGCTTTTAATTTTTCAATTTTTTTCTTTATTATAAAAAAGAGAGCTTTTCACTATAAGAGTTTTTTTCAAAATCTGTTTGGCCTAACTTATGCTTATAAGCAACTTTTAGCTTAAAAAAGAGATAATCCAAGTAGACACATAATGGTAAAATACATGGATGTGGGTTAAAAAAAATAATAAAAAATACATGGAGTGATGTGTGAATAATCACATGATCATAAGCCGCAATATTAACCTAGTTAGTTTTGGGGTTTTATAAAAATTATGTTGTAGGAAAAGTGATTGTGTTATGTTATAGAAATTTATTTTGCGTGCGTAGTTTTTTTTTTTACCTTATAAAGATGCGAGCCCCATAAAATATTATGTGCGTAAAAAACTTTTTGTGATCATATTAAATGACAAATGTAAATTTCTTAATTTTATTGTTACCAGTTAGATTCCAAGATTGACCTACCTAAAAGAAGAAGTGTGAATTTAATTTTTGAAAGTTGCAACTCGAGATTAAACTCAAAATCGAATTAATCAGACCCTTGTTAAGAATTCAAACACAGGTTAGTATCTAAAAATATACTTAAAAGTTGTGACACAAGGATTATCTTGAGATTTCCCTAAGTTTGGTAGAGGAGTAATTTTTTAGTACCAAGGTATCATGATTATTGGGAATATAGTTGAAAAAAAAAAGATTACTAGGAATAATACGATTTTTTGATAGGCCAAAATATTATCGGGAATATTTATTAATTTTACTGCATAGGTGTTTGGTTGATTTTAAAATATTATTGAGAAAATATGTAACTTTTACGAAACTACCCTCCCTCATAATAAATCTGGTTACCAATTTGTGAATCAAGACAAAAGGAGGCAGTAAGGGTATATTTGTCTGCAAAAAAATTAAATTGACACCCAATAGATAGGTATAAAAAATTACCATGTTGAATTATGTATTTTTTCTGGCCCGTTGACGGTGTTAAATGGATACCTGTTCACAAAATATTACAAGGCATAATTTATGTTTTTTTTGTACCAAATACAGGTATGAATAATTCCCACTATCAAATTCCTAGATGTCCCTTTTATTTCCATGTACCAAACAGCTTCCCTTGCTTTTGACTAGACTGGGAAGGTAAATTAGCCAAAATGTACGCAAGTTTAAGCACCAGCTAACTATAAAAGACAAAAAAAAAAAAAAAAAAAGCCTCAAATAACAAAATGATGCTTATAATAACTCTTTTAGATCGCTATCATCTGCAGTTGACTATGCACTGCGTACTATCGTTGTCGTCCAAAATGTTTTTATAAAAAAAATAAAAAAAATGATTTTCTCATGTTGAATTCTCATGTGTAGAGATAAAAACATGTTATCTATAAAAAAAAAGAGATAAAAAGCATGTGGGACCCATGTGTTAGAAAAAATTATTTGTAGGACCCATATCAGCACGAAAATCGAAAAGTGTGTAAAAAAATTTTAATTCTCATGTTAAATGAGAATTATAAAACGTAGAATCATAAAATCCAAAAAAGTGGTGTCAGTTTTCCAACGAGATTCAGTTGGCTCTTTTTTAGTCCCATATTTTACCAAAATTTTGATTTGGTCTCAAATGCTTTTTGTTTTATTTATATCAGAAAGTTACTTATTTATTTGTCATCCCCAGCTGGAGGCAACCTAAATTGTTAATGTTCATAATGAAACTTCCGAGCAACGGTTCTTTGGGTCAAAATTTGAATAATTATCAAGCTGCTCCTCTGAAAATTAGTCTCATACATGTACAAGTTTCTTTTTCCGCTTAAGCTGTAGGAAATAAAAATACCGACGGATCTGACTTGTCTGATAATCAGATCATGTAATCCAAAAAAAAATCACCCCTCAAATGCAAAGTGAGACCAAATTAAAATTTAAGTAAAGTATCCTTTAGGTTTTCAACAAAAATCATTGAGCTCATTTTAATCTCTTTAAATAAAAAAATCAACCTATCTTTCTTAAATTTAAAATAGACCCAGTTTGTCAAAATTATAATCCCTTTGAAATTAAAAAAAAAAAACACATTAATCCCTAAAAAGAACTAATATCGGTTTATTTTAAATTTCAGAGAAATCATGAATCAACTTTTTTTTTTTATAACTGTAATATTTAACCCGAAAAATTATTTACTCTTAAAACTTTGATCAAAAGTAGATGTTTAGCCTTTCTTACTTTCTTTTGTGTTTGAAGCACTCAAATCTAATCAAATATTTTTTATTAAAAGTTTTGTCTCTATTCTCACTCCACCGTCACAGCGCCTGCTGGCATAATAACATATCATCCTTAATACTATTCTGCTATCTTATACTATTATTAGGTGCACAAAGAAAATATAATAAAGACAACAATTGCATACTATTTTTTTATTTTTTATATACTAACCCTACTTACCTCTTTTAAGTCAAGTAAAATCCCCTAAATATCCCCACAAACTTCAGTTCTTTGAACCAATTATATGGTGGATCACAATTAAGATTTTATGTCCCTCCAAAAGGTGGCATTGATGGGGATTGAACCGAAATTCTTCCACCATCTATTCAGCTCTTATACACCAACTCAACTACCACATTTTGGTATTAGATTCTATTCTATTACAGCATTATAAGAAAGTTTATCAAACAGAAAATAAAATGCTCCAAATAAACAGGTGCATAAATGTTCATCATGCTTCAAATTGATGACTACGATTTGACAGAAATAAACAGCTGAAAGCCAAATTGGAAGGTACAACATTTAATTCAGTAATATTGTTAAGGATCGACGATATCTTGAAAATAACATCATTGCTTAAACGTTATGAATAAACAAGAGGAAGAAAACTGATAATTATTATACTAAAGTATTTTACAATTAGAAAGAAGCAAGCTTTTTCCTTGCACCAGCTAAGAACTCTGTTAAACGTATAAGGATTAATATATTGAAACCAAGCAACAAATAACTTCAGTGGCACCTGACACAGCATCAACAAATGAGAAGAGACTTAACCATTTAGATACCAAAATTGCAGGCCTGAACGAAATCTAACTCATAGTCAACATACTTTGTCCAAAGTGGCTTGAATTGAGTCATTGCAATGTCTAGCCATGGTTTCATGTTACCATTGACGTGCACCACTGCTGCATTTGTAATCTCATCCATGCTTATGCTTGGATTATAGCCAAGTCCCAGAACATGCCATGACTTATCCAGTGGCTTTGTTGTTGAGTAATATGTGATTAGACCTGGTGGCAATGTCCCTAATTTCCACAATGTTCGGTTCTCATTCTGCAGCAGCATGAGCATATCACGTTATATATGAATATATTATGGTATAGGCTCAATATTAAAATTTAAAAACCGAAAACGAAATAAATTGATTAGAATGAGACCATAACATAAATGATTTATTTATGTCCTAGTTTCTCATTATCAGTTTCACAGTCTTACCAGATTCTGCCAGTAATGATACTCTTCTGTGCATTTTTCCCTTCTCCAAGCATCCAAATCAAAGAAATTCATTCCATAAGCCCATGCACAAGCCTTTGGATTGAATTTTGCTTTAATCAAGGGATGCGAGAAATTCATGTACTGTGCATATCTATGGAATGACCCAAAACATGTTTCAACAGCTCCATTAACCTTACCATCCATATCAATCTTCCATAACCCAGTAAGGTCCTTCTGAACTACTATGTCATCATCCAAAAATAAAATTCTATGCAGCTTTGGATACATTTCTGGCAAGTAGAACCTCAAATGGTTCAATATTGACAGATATTTGGGATTTCTAAACTTCATATTTGTTGTGTCCTTTGTAGCATTCTCAAGCTTGTTCTCAAAGTAAAATCTCTGCAGATTGGCAGATTCCAATTGTCGAAGGACCGGCACATATGAAGAATTCAGGAATTTGTAATCCTCAACTGCCTTAACCTCAATATGTGCACCATTATAATCCTTCAACTTAAACATCACTTGCATTGCTCCAAGATTCATCTTATCAGTAACAACATGAAACACGTGCTTCCATGGTTCTTTCGCATTCTTTGTTGCTGAATTGACCACAACAGATGCCGCAACAACATTATCCGAGAATATGGCATAGTGGTACAAGCTAGGATCTTCAACTTCTGGAGGAGTAGGCTTCCCCTCATCTGAATACTTATCCGGATGTGCGATCCGTTCTTCCATCAACCTCATTGTGAGACAATGCAAGCTCTTTGGAATTGACTTGGCGGCAATCAAGCTTGAGAAAGCACCCTGCTTCTTTGCCTTGGTTAATTGTTCATTCACAGCAAAAATTGTATCCTTCAACTTCTGAATCTTGAGCTGGTTATCAAAGGACTCCTTGGCTTCGCCGATCACCTGGCGTGTTGTTTTAATCCGCTCCTTCACTTCCTTCTCCAATTGGCGAACCACTGATTCATCAATAGGGCCTGCATCATTGCTGAAAAGAGTCCTATACTGAGGTTTGGTCATTAGATCAGAGAAGTTACGCGATAGTTCCGCGAAAATCCGAACAAGCTTTGAGCTCTCAAGCTTGAGCTTTCTTGCATAAGAAGCATACACAAGAGCCAAAGAGCGATGATCATCAGCTTGCTTACGGATCTGGTCCAATCGAGGCTTAAGGGGATCCGTTTTCAATGCAAGAACGGATCTCCTTATAGACTCGAATCCATGTGCAACACCATCATCAGAACCCTAGTTCAAAAGCACAGCAACACATTAATCTACCTTCATCAAAAAAAATTCCTTACCCCTAACTCTTTTTTTTTGTGCTTTTAAAAATAACAAACTTTTCCCTTTCTAGTAACATTTCCATTGAAAATTTCCCAGACTACGAAAAAAACAAACCATGTTTGTTTCCTGAGAAAATTAGCCCACATAAGCCTAGTTCAAAGCACAACAACAAAAAGTAAATCTAGTTTCATCAAATCTATGAAATTTACCAGAAAATGAAATACAAACATTTTCATTTGTAGTAACATTTCCATTTAAAATTTCCCAGACTAGGAAAAAAAAAACCATGTTTGATTCCCGAGAAAATCAGCACACATCAAACCCTCACCGGATCCGGAGAGAAACAGATCCCGACCCACCAGCACCCAAATAACAAGATCAAAAACCAACCCCACCCCACCATTTTTTTCTTCGAATTAAACTAAACAAGAAACAAAGAAAGACAGAAATCAATAAATTAAAAAAAAAAAAAAACTGTTTGTTTCCCGGGAAAAATCAAAAAAATAGAAAATAAAAATAAAAAAAGGGGAGAAAAAATTAAACAAAGAGAAGTGAAAATGGAAGCTTACCAAGTGGTTTTGTTGATGGGAGGAATAAGAATGGGTAGTGAAGATAAAAGAGAGAGTGAAGAAAATGCAGATGGCAATGGAAACTGTGAAAGAGAAGCTGAAGGTTCGGATCCTGGAGCGTGAAAATCGAGGATTCGCCATTTTGGTATCAGAATCAGAAAAGAGTGATGATTGATTCACGAGAAGTATCAGCACAGCACTCCCTCACTCTCAACACCCTAAATCGTGCGCACAGATTTTCTTCTTATAGTTGAGTTTGGCTTGATTAGTTGTGATTTTTGAATGGGCAAGTAAAAGTGAAATAATAATTAATGGTTATTCGTATTTGATAAATTTTAAATGTTTATTGTGTAAAAGGATAATAATTAAATAAGTAATATTATTAGTTTAGAAGTGAAGTTTTGTTTAGTTTTATTTGTAATTGTTAACAATATATGGGGTGATTATATTTATCATTATTTTAGGTTTATTATTCTAATTACTTGATTGATTATTGTTAGATCAATTTAAAATTAATAGTTTATAAATGGAAACAAATCTTTTTGAATATATTTTTTACTTAATAAGATCATTAAAAAAATCTCCCTTTTTTTAGCTTTATTCTTAATTTTAGAAGGAAAAAATCTTTTTGAATATTTTTTTTTTACAAAATAAGATCATTAAAAAGAGGTACTATCTTTTGATACAAGTGTCAAATTTGAAGTTTGACACCTCATCTGAGAGTCGTTAGATCAAAAAAGATCAACGACTCTTATTTGTAAGCATGTGATACCATTGATCTTTTTTGATCCGACGACTCTCAGATGAGGTATCAAACTTCAAATTTGACACCGGTGTCAAAGATCCTACCTCCACTAAAAATATATAGATATAAAATTTTAAATGGGCTTGTAAAATTTAATTGAATCTAATATGAAGAGGTTTGTGTAAAGGAGTTCTATTTATTTTTGTCTTCAGTAAAAAAGGACAAAATTTAATTAAATATTATTTTATACTTGCATTATTGTTCTTCAATAAAAAAATGATATGCAGTTTATCAAAAAAAAAATGATATGCATATTACTTTTATATTTTAATTATTAAAATTTAAAACTAATAAAATTAAGAAATATATTATACTTTTATTGCTAAAAAAATTGGCATCAACATTTCTTTCTATTTAATTCACCTATAAATTACTGATATCTAATAATTAATTGACGTCTATACTTCTAATATATTACATATATAAAAAAAAAAAAAAAAAAACTCAAGCGAGCCAAATATTTCAAGATTTCAAACTTTAAAAGTGACTAGACATTTTGTTATTTTCATATTCAATAATCTGCCGACATTCCAACTTGTGATATCCGGTATCGTCGGCTCCACTTTTCCAACGTCACTTTCTCCCTTCCAATCCCGCGTTTACTGCCATCTCCGGTCACCAGTCAACTCCCAAATATATGTTTTTTTTCAAAAAAAGAAAAATTAAATAACCTTTAGCATATCAATATCTTAAAGGGTTTTATAAGAGTTATGTTGTAGGAAAAATGATTGTGTTATGTTATAGAGATTCATTTTGCGTGTCAGAGTTTTTTTTTTTTGCTGCGGGCCCCATAAAATATTATGAGTGTAGAAAAATTTTTGTGGTCATGTTAAATGATAAATGATAAACCCCATCTTAAATCATCAAATATTTGTGTGTGATTAATAATTTAATAAAGGAAAAAGTCCATAAACTTCCTTAGTTTACGAAATCCTTTTTGGTCCCTTGCAATCAAAAAGACCACTTGTGGTCCCTTCAATTTTAAAAATTAAGTCACGTTAGTCCTTTTGTTAGTTGGCATCCAACGGCCAATGTAAGGTGCACACTTGTCATGTTAGTTTGCTGACTCAGAATGAAACACTCCACGGTGGAAAAAAAGACGAC